>JAULBM010293014.1:0-10000 GCA_032357055.1 Geukensia granosissima | reverse complement strand
AGAAGATTTTTAATGTATCAACCAATTTGTCCAATCAGTAAGAAATGGGGAAACTTTATAAAATACCTTCCACAAATACCAAATATTAATCCATTTGGCCAAGCAGTTTCAGAGGAGAATATTTTTAATGTATCAGCCAATCAGAAACAAGAATTGTCCATGGCGGCCGTGTTTGTTGACAGATTGGGACAAAATGAGCAATCTTTATGAAACATTCCTGTAAAGTTTGGTTCGATTTGAGCAAAGGATTTCAGAGGAGTTAATGAAAACGATGATGGACGATGGATGCCAAGTGATGACAAATGCTCACATGGCCTTTGGACAGGTGAGCTAAAAAGTTAAGTTCCATTTTCAGAAAAAAAAATTTTTTAGGGATTGACTGACTTTTCTCTCTCTAGTTATTGGCAATGTTGATGAGGGAAGCCCTAGAAACTCAGTAAAGTTAGGTTCACATCAGCTTTGTAGTTTGTGAAGAGAATATCTTTAATGTGAAAATAGACAGACAACTGATGCAAAGTGCTGGCAATAGCTCATATGATTCTTTAAAACACAATTTTCCCTAGGCTTAATTTGACATACCCTGGACGACTGGAAGTGGAAGTCTTAATGCCCTGACTGGGCCAGTGTTACTCACTCATAGGAGCCTATTATATGGTTGATTTAATCTTTCTTTGTAATGTCTTTTCAAAAATCATGAACTTTATATCATTTCTGATCATATAACCATGTTCACTGCATGCAGACTACAGTTATGAAACGAACTTTTCCTTTAACTAAAGAACATAAAGGTATATCTTTTTATCAAGGGGAAATATCTGATGCAATACACCATTCATTGCCATTTCTGGCACATTTGGAACAAAACTCAATAATTGGCATTTGTTTACACATTAAGGAAAGTATTTTCACTAGAAACTGTCCTACCACAGGCTTAAACTATTCATTAGAACTTATACCTAAATCAATACCTAACCTATAACAAATTCAGAAAATATAATCATTATTTATACTTTATTTAAATTTGGTTAAAATAATTAGAAAAAAGAAGCCCTCACCAAATAGGTGTTTCCTGCTACAAACCATTACTAATTGGTAACAAAATCATATTCACATATAAACACTTAAGATATTGCACTGTAGAAGAGCTTATTTAAAATAAAAAATAGAGGCTCAGTATGGTAAGCCTGTGTTACTCACCTGGGACTTGGCAACCAACCAATAATGGTCATGGCGACTGGAACCCCAAAATTTTAGAAACCTTTTGTCAATTCAGAATAATATTAGATACCTTAAGGTGTATGCTATACTGTTTTTGTTTATGAAATACTTGTTGGGAAGATAGTGGTCTATTTTCCTTTTTGTTAATCGTTTGAATCTTGATCTTCACTGTATGGCAGCCTTGTTTTTGTCTGATTGGGATGAAATGTAGTATTAACTTGAATTTCCAATAATTTGGCCCCTAGTGTACCTGAAGGTTAATCCAGAAAAGCACTTTGTATGCAGATAAATTGTTAAAAATTTAAATATGGAATGGATTGCTGTCTTCCCGGCATTTATTCCATATCCTTTATTTTTATAAGTCATACAGGTGAATATCAAGTACAATAAGAATGATAAGACAAGGTCAATTATATGAAAGTAATAATTCTTTTCAGTATATCAATTGCAAACAAGGATTATTCATGGTTGCCATGTTTTTATTCAAACAAATGTAATTTTTCAAGGCGAGCTAAATATTTACAAAATTATCGGAAGGTGCATCAGGTCAAATTTCAGTTCATTTGGTCTAGTGGTTTCAGAGGAAAAGGAAATCTGTAAAAGTTAACTGATAGTCAGACCATGGGTGACTGAGGCTAAGTGATGCTGTTTGTCAGGTGAGCTAAAAAATACTGCTACCATCAAATCAAATTTGGAACCCAAAACTCTTCAAAATTAACAGTTAACTATTATTGAAATTATATAAAACCAATCTTTGAAGATTTTGATTGCTAAGAATATAGATTTTTTCTAGAAATATGCTGATATATCAGTCCTGCATAAAACATTTATTTTATTTCGAAATCCATTTTCTGATTTGTCAAAAATAATTTCAAAAAACACTGACACAATTTACCTTTTTTTCAAATTTGTCATTCCATTTGGTATTGCATTAGTAATAATGTAAACTACAGACCTGTGCAACAATGGCAAATTTCTTTTCCCTATATAATTCACATCAAACCATCATTTTCAAAATAATGACCCAAAAGGTATTTCTGGTCTACTACACTGAAATTTGGGCCCTTCTTATTGGAAATGTCAGAAGTTTCTGGTGAAAATTTTTAAATCATATAACTAATATTTATAAAGAAACATTATTTAAACACAAATTGTATTTTGGATATAACTGGAATAGAAATCCATGGAATCATTTTCATGTTTTATCAGGGTAAAATGTGTATCGAGGAAAAACCCAAGAACATAACTTTGGCCTCAATTAGCCCTGTGAACATTTTCAGAGAAGACCCTTAAGTAAAGATGACAGAAGCATGGTGATTCATTTTGTCGGTGAGCTAAAAATGGGTAAAAGACCCATTGCAACATGGGGAATTGGAATACACCTTTAATGTATTAATTTGAATTATATTATTTTTATTATATTTCCCATAGTCAAGATTATATAAGATTAATACAAGTTTTGACGATCAATTGTGACACAGGCCTGTTTTTTAACAGAAATTTCAAACCTAAAAAATTAAATGTTAATGAGATCAACAAAATCAAAATCATTTACTGAATATTTTTTATTCTGTACATTTCAAATGAACATTGGCATAGTATTTAAGGTTGCCCTTTTCAATTACATATTGTGATTTAAAAATGAGAAACAATGAGTATTGTAATCCATGCTACCATTTTATAAGATGAAAGGTTTCAATTTAGTACTGGACAATTTGTATTATAAGGTAAGAAATTCCATGGACATTGATATTATAGAAATACTATCTAAAAGAGTTTATTTATGCTACAGAAAGCTATAATGTTAATTTAAGGCTCAACCCTGCACATGTACTGTAGTGCCAGATTAAGTGAACTTGACAAGCACAAGCTCAAAGTTCAAGCTAGAATGTATTTACCTCTATGATATATCAACATATATTGTCCACATTGTCCTGTTTGAAATCCAGGATGAACTGTTAACATAACACATGCATAGTTTGTTGAAATAATTAATATTTAAACAACCAATTAAAACATACAATGAAAGGTCAAATTTATTGCACAATGGAAAGTTTTAACAGGTTCAAATGTCCTTAGATGCATGGTGACTTGCATGTTATTATCTAAAGCTTTCAGAGATAGGTTCCAGCATAAAATACAAGATTTTATTTAGGTCTATGAATATGTATGAAAGGAAGAGTCGTATATATATATATTTACATTGTATCTCCTGATATGACAATTTACAATGTATCTCCTGATATGACAATTTACAATGTATCTCATGATATGACAATTTACAATGTATCTCCTGATATGACTTTTTACAATGAATCATAAAAAGAAACATACCAAGTAGACCAAAAGATGTTACATTTAGTTGAATTTCACCACTTAAACACCCATAGGACATATAAAAATTGAGTTGAAAAAGTTTTCAACTGACAGTGAAATGTGTCCATTAAACATGGATGCTCCTCTCCCAGCAGGCAGGAAGAACACATAAAATGGACCTGAAAAGGGGAGACATGGTACAACTCACCAATATAATGCTTCGGATCAAATACCAAATTAATCCACCATACACAACCCCAAAAATCTTTGATAAAAATTTTACAACACAGAGATTCAATTCACCTCTCTGCAATGACAGACCTGAAAGTGGAGACACTGTACATCTCACACTGATATTAAAGCTTCAAACCAAATATCAAATTAATCCCAAATAAACAATTCAAGATAAATCGTGTGAAGTAAATTGACATACATATTACGTAGGTTTGTGAAGCTTTATGCCCATGTCACCTACAGGTGGGGCATAAAAATACTGTAAGGACTTAGTAAGAAGTCTGAGAACACCTACAATGTTCCCATGGTTCAGGCAACCAATATTCTACTGTTTCATGTCAGTGTTAAAAAAACATACCTCTTATACTAAATGAACATCAGTAACTGAGATAACTTATATGATAACCCTGAATATTAATGGATTTTTTAAACAAAGATTGCATAACAAATGCTTTAATTTCAAAATGTATTTTGTCAGTATCACAGAGAGGAAAAAGCAGATATTTACACATGAAACTCCTCTCCACTTAATTACCTTTGTACTGAGCTGAAATTAAAATCAAAATTTCAGATGTTTAGCATAAATACGCATGATTAGCTCTGCTTGTGTTAAACAGTGACAGTAACTGTATCTAGAAATCTTGTGATTTCAACTGGATTTTATTTAATAGATTAATTGGTACCATGTTTGGTAGAGGCAGATAAAGTACCCAGGAAAAACCAGCAATCTCAGGCAGATAACTAACAAACCTTATTACATGCTACTGACAGTCCAGTGCATATTTTTCTTACATATGGTACAAACACAGATGGAGGTCTTAAGCCTTTTGGATGGTAGACTAGTGACCCATAACTGTTCAGGTAATTAAGAAATATCAATCCACTACTTAGCCATACATGCCATAGTGTTCATTGGTGACACTTCAGCAGAGCTTGAGGGTGAATATTAGAATAGTTGATTTTCTACTAGTGCAAATGCTAAAATCATATCTTGAAATTTAAAAACATCACCTATAGCTGTGCAAAACATGCTGACTGGCCATGGCCACTTGTTTAAAGTAACCTACTGTGCAAAACATGCTGACTGGCCACGGTCACTTGTTTAAAGTAACCTATCCCAGTTTTCATGGTTTTAGAATCCAAATGTCAAAATGAACCTTTCACAGATTGTGGTATAAGAATGCATAATTCACAGCCAAAAGTTACATTAGATATACATGTGTATGGAGTTGAAATTAAGTGCTGCAAATTTTAATATACATTTTGTAAGTGTAAGCCAGCAGAAAGAGAAAAATACCTCTTAATGAGAATAAGCTTCAAATTATAAATTAGTATTATAAAAATTAATGCCTGCAATTAATGATGTGATTAATATATAATATGCAATTTAAAACTAAACAAGACATACTGTGAGCAAAACTCACAAAAGATACTGCCGCTCCCCTACATTATCTGCCCTTTGAATAAGCTGATATGAATTTCCTACCTATGTGCAAATCTTCACATTGTGTCCATTGCTCATGTAAAGTTTCAGTGAAATCCATAAGAGTTTAGGAGGAGATATGCTTACAATGTATGTGGACTTACGACCAAGGTGATTCCTAATTACATTGAATTTCCTTCCTATATGCATATCTACAGATTGTGTCTTATGCTTATGTAAAGTGATATTGAAACCATTGAATGGTTTAGGAGATGCCCTTACAATGTATGTGGACTTAGGACCAAGGCGATTCCTAATTACATTGAATTTCCTTCCTATATGCATATCTACAGATTGTGTCTTATGCTATTGTAAAGTTATATTGAAACCATTGAATGGTTTAGGAGATGCCCTTACAAGGGATGTGAACAGATGGATGGACAGACAGGGTGATTCCTATATACTTCTCCCCCAAACATTTGTTTGGGAGGGAATAACAAATAAACTTCTGGAATTTCCATTTGAAAGTCAAGTGTGGATGCAAAAAAGTTACAAAAGATAGTGCACTGTTTTTGTCCTACAATAATGAGAAGTTCAACTAGTTATTTGTATCAATGAAAAAAAGTGAACACACCACAATTCAAAATTGATAGCTTTAAAATATGTTCATGTATGACCTTCATCAACACACCTGCCCAAAAAAGACAATATCACAGGTGTAAACTTGGTTTTAGGATCCTAAAACCTAAGATTTCATTCAAATTCCTGAGCTATCACACTATCAATGGTGATAGGGTTAATATCTTGCATTGAGAAAAGTATGACGTGTGTTATTAAGCCTGGCTTCTAGCAGATAAAGGCTAAACATCCTTCTGAATCAAATCTTAATGAAAAAATTGTCATTTTGTCAACAACTAAAATTATTTCAATTATCAATGGGGCACTCAAGTCTAGTTTATGTGAGCCAAAACAATTCTTTAAGATAATAACATTGCCTTTTTACACAAATTTTGGTTCTGTTTCATGGACAAGAAGATCTTTATTGAATTCTCTATGCAGTCATAAGTTAAATTAAGTTGGGCTGTAATGAGAATCTTGGTTGCTGGCAGGTTAGATGGATAAGTCAGAAGGATTCAATGAAGGTTTAATGGGTCACACACAGCATTTATCTTGATTATGGAGGGGTGGAATAGTTTTCAAAATGGAAGAAGACAACTTAAGGACTATTCTACCAAAATTTTGATCCAATTGACCAAGTAGCTTCAGAGGAAAAGATTAATATTCAAATGTGGATATTAAAGAACAACAAAGCCAAGTCATGGCAAAAGCATAAATGGCTATTTAGTCAGACCAGCTTAGAAGGCAATCTCAGTTTAAAAAAAAATTTTACTTACCAGATGCAGTGACCATAATAATTTTATAAGTCTGGATATTATGCATTTTGTGTTCCTATTTCTTTATTATAATTTATATCAGCTACCAAGTTAGTTTAATAAATATATTATGAAACATTTAAGAGGTATTTTTCTCTTAAGAGATTATTGTTTATGCTCACCCTGTGAGAAGTTAAATGAAGACGTACTTGGCTGATAACTCAACAGTTTTCGTACAACATCAGTTTGGCCATATAAAGAAGCCAAGTAAAATGGTGAATTTTCTGAGAATATTGGATCTTCTTCTGTCTCCAATATAGCTCCATTCTCCAGCAAAACATCCACCAAATGAGAGTTCCCATTCTTTGCTATTATCTGCAGAGGAGTACCCTAAAAAGAGATATGACTGTTTAGAAAACACAAAGGTTGTGTTATTTGGCCTAAGAGGTTTAATTCAAAGTTAAATCTTTAGTTCCTTTTTAAATGAAACCTGAATGCAGAAAACCTGATACTCCCAAAGATTATTAACCCATACATTGTATCTAGTACAATAGTATACTTTATATTCAACACCTTGCTTTATTGCATTTAGTGAGGCACACTGCTTAATAATGCAGAATTTGGCTCCATCTGCTGGGGGGAATCCAAAACTGATTTAATACTACAATGATAATATTTGGCAAGTTGATTTGTTTAAACCCAATTAGGATTTACTTCAACATAAAGTAAGCAAGATGGCTACCAGCAGTTCTATGAACAACAGTTCAGCATGTATGTTGAGAAAATTATACTCAGTTATGTATACAGATGTATGGTATTATCATATCACAGAGATCTAATTGTTCATTTTTTAAGTTGAGGAGAAAGTCAGGGAAATCATTGAAAAGGGATGTTTAAAAACTGAAACCTGCAAAACATCATCAAAATTTGTGCACTGTTTATATTATAGGAGTATTTTTCCCCATAATTCATGCAAATATGGTAAAATTAACATTTTTAAAAATAACAAAGTTCTATAAATTTTTAAAAAGTCAAAAAATCAGATAGTATTGTATTGTGACTGTCTTCATATAAAAGGTACATGTAACAATTTTGAAAATTATGAACAAACTAAATAATGTGGATAAAATGGTGTTTTTTATACAGAACCATTTTGGGAAAAAACTAAAATAAGAATTTTCAAAGATTCGAAATGATTTATATTTAAAGAAAACGTTCAGGTCAAAAGTTTTAAATTTGGATTCTATCAAAGGAAATAGTGGCAATGTGGCCACAAATTAGTGAGACCCTTACCTCCTATTAATACACAAACAAGTTGCAAAAATTATTGGTCACTTTGTGGAGTTTTTATCTCCCAGCAGTAATATTATAAAACATTATTATTAAAAAAATGCAACATTTATGTGAAAATGAAAAGATATAGGTTAAATGTCTGAGAGACTGCAATCTAACCACAAGAAAAACAATAGGGTAAGTTTCAGAGAGACTGCACTCCACAAGGAAAACAGAGTGGCCTTCAACAAGGGAGGAATAGCTTTTATTAGGAATATGACTTTTGGGGAAAATTGCACAATAGTTAAGTAGATTTGAACTTTTATGAACAAATGAAAAATGATGCATGAAATTATATTTCTTGTTTACAAATTATGTACAACTGTGTCCTATTTACATGTAAATATAACGATATCAGGAAGAACACTTATATTAACTGTAATCATATCTATTTCTGTTTCACTACAATAAATATTTCCTCAAATCTTTTCTCCTCATCTTAGGAGAATGCACCAGTTGGCAAATAAACAAACAGAAACTAAATTCTTTTCAGATCAGTTGGAATACATGTTAATCTATCAAATACAGAAAAAGGAGATATGGTATAATTATCTACATGTATGAGACAGCTATCCAATACATGTATTAAATAAAAAACATCTACAGGTTGTGCTAAGGCCTTCAATAATGTAATGATATCCACACATGGCAAGCTATAATAGATAGATGCTTGGGGCTTTTTATGTTGACTTTACATGGGGATTACAAAGAAAAAAAACCTGATCATAATTGACATAACTGCCAACGACATGGCCACAACAAAATAAACCACAAAATTTTTGCAGTCGTATAAAAATAGTTACTAATAATATTATTATATTCATACAATTTATTGCAGATTCCGTTACAAGTTCTTTTATGGCGGTAGAGCACTTATTAAAAACACAGAAATTTTAGTTGTACTACACTAACTGGACGCTGAGATAAAGCAATATTTAAAGAGTTTCTTATGTAAATAAGTTAACCAATACAGAGACATTAAAATGTTCAGCAGGGGCCTTAAGCTCCTTTGTGTCACAAATGAGATTGTCTACAAATTGATGTTGATTCAAGTGCATGGCTTAGAAAGCAGAGGAATTTGAAATTTTATACTTTAATACTTCCAAGTAATGTATACGTCACACTACCACCACATTGTTGGCTGATTTGTCTGCTGGTAAAAATACAAACCAGGTACCATAATGTTGAAGTTTTTGCATTCAAGAACTAGAAATAAGTTTTCTGTTCAATTCTAAATTATGTTCAAAATGAGACTTTCAACTTTTTCTTATGATTCAAGTGCTTTATCTATTCCTAGGTGAACTGAAATTTCAAGTACCTACACTTGCACATGAATCACTAAGTGATAAAGCAAATACTCATATTTGATTGGCCTGTCCTATGATCAGATAAATTTTTAGGACATTTCTATTGGCTGATCTGGTAAGTCTTGCTTAAGTTTGTGAGATCATCGTTTCCTTATGACTATGTGTTGATTTAAACTTCTTCTTGCAACTGATAACTTCACAGACAAACAAATTTCAACATTTCTGACAAAAATAAATGTACCACACAGAATAAAATTAATTAGAAGAGAAACTGGTTTTACAACTCTCTGAAGTTGTATACCCCATATTAACTCTTGTTTTTTAATTTCAAAATAATACATGTAATAAACTCATCAGATGCTTGTTTATAACCAATTTTGAAATTAAATTACTTGAAATGATAAGCTGTGATATACAGCTTGTGTGACACATTTATATCTACTACAGTTTTGCATTTTTGGGAAAAGCAACAAGAGATTTTTTATCGAACTTCGCCTGTTTACAGCATTTTTTACAAAAGGAAGAAAGAGCATGGTGCATGACTTTGGGACACTCCGGGCAATTAATTTTCAATGGTGGACAATATTTAGGTTCTTCTTTTCAGAAAGCTTATTACCTTTCGGTTTGCTTGTAACCCACAGACAATTTCATGATTACCCTGGTCATGCTGGCTAGGCAATTACAAAAGAATTTCCATACCTTAACATTGTTATGTATGGTAAATTTATTATAGTAATAAAGGCTGTTTGGAAGGAAATTATTGATGTGTAAACTTGGCCGAATCACTCACAAACTAA
>JAULBM010292983.1:0-15509 GCA_032357055.1 Geukensia granosissima | reverse complement strand
TATATACGTAATTCGAATTCTGTATATACAGAAATAATATCGTATATACGTAAATAATTAATTTTGACCCTGATACCGCGCCATACCTTTAAGTTAATTACAATCTATCCTTAATACGAAACCAGAATTTTTATCGGCAGTTTGTATCTTTTTTAAGCTTTCATTATAATTGAGATGTGGTATTCTACCGTATTCTAAATTCATTTTGTCTGATGAAATACATTCTTACTGTTTTATTTCATATATTTCATGTATTGTCTGTTTATGTAGTCATTGACCCATATGGGTGTAACTTGTGCCAATAAAGTTATTAATTCTGAACAACACTAATTTAATGTTATTGTTGATTATTATTATTATTATTATTATTTTGATGTTTAAAGAGAAAGTAAGAGTCTTATCGGCATGTCTCTTTGTATCGTTGTCGGTTCTGATGATATGTTGGAGAATTCGTGAAATTATGAACTGGTCTATCGCTGATAGTAAGTGGATCCAACGTTAGCATTCCCTATTATTTCTTTGTATTTTGTTCAGATGGTATTTTCTTCGCCACTGTTCGCTTAAATAATTATTCTGTTCGTTTCAAAACATTTTCCATCAGAGATTACGTCATTAGACCGTGTTACCAACAACTTGATCAGATCAATGATCATTGGGTTGAAACCCTCAGTTGAATAGATATTAGGGATAATATTCATCAAAATTCGTCCAAAAAGTATGGCAAAACCGTTAACATGTAAAAAACGATGATATTCAACATCAATGACGTCGATTTGTCAGAGCAATATTGCACCGAGTGCAAGATCGTGGAATATTGCACGCTAACGTTTGGTTACGTTTTACGTGGAATATAACGTTACTATACAATAATAGAAAATACTTTTTTGTAATTAAATATATTTTATATATTTTAGAATCAAGAGACAGAAATGAAAAGACTTTACAGAAAGGTATTAAGAGAACTCCGAGGATATTTGGTTGAAAAACTTACCTTTAGTGATGAATCATTTCGTGAATTGTGCTCTGATTTATCGTTGGATTCATACGAAATTGCTATTCTTGAACAAGAAAGATGTAATTCTGATAAATTGAATAGACTAATAGTGTCTTTGTCATCGAAAAAAGATGAATCGTATGAAACGTTTAAAGAATTTGTACAGCAAACAAAGAATCAGCATGTGTATGATGTATTGAAGGAAACTGAAGAGTCTTTTCGAACAGGTATAAGCAGAGTTTCCTAACATATATATATTGTATTTTAATTTTAGTAGTTTAAAATATCATTTGTTGTAAATATATTATATTATTCTTAAATACTGCCTTTCACATCTATAGATGAAGTTTGCAACAGGATGTACACATTCTAAAATGCGTTCAACTTTTGACTACTCTAGCAAAAAGGCAAATGATTCTTAAATATGCCTTTTATTTTAAAAATGTTTGGAAACAAAATCCTGTATCATTATTAAGACTCACTATGCTATCAAGTAATTAAATTTTTCATGAAAATAAATGTTGAGTAATTTTGTTTTAGGTAGGCTATAAGTTGACCTTAATAACATAAGCACAGAAAATTTTTGTTACTTATACTTCCTTATATTTCTATGCTCAGATTATATAAGACAAATAATGCACGATTTGAAATACTTGTGGTAAATGCCAGAGAGACAACACGAGAAAAACAGATGAATTTTACAAATCTAGAAGGATCCACAAGGCCTTCAACAAGGGTGGAATACCACTCATTGTGAAAACCGCTAAATCGCCAAAATAAAAATCCAGTTGTGTAAAACAACAATGATCTTACCTGAATATTATAAAAATTGTACATATTAACAAAATTAAACTCCAAGAAAAACATATGATTACAATTCTTGACTCGGGGCAGGTACAGAAGACATTTGGTGCTACTTAACCTATCTTGACCTCTTCAACCAGCACAAAAATTGTAATTTTGAATAACAAACTAAAAAAATTAAAAAAATCAAAGAAAAAATAATTGTGCATATTTGTTAAGTGGTGGTTGTTGGGTTTAACTAAAAAATTTAAAAAATCAAAGAAAAAATAATTGTGCATATTTGTTAAGTGGTGGTTGTTGGGTTTAATTTGGTTTTGGTAAAAGAAGATAAATCATAAATCATGTTAAACGTACCTACCGAATTATTGCATTAGATATAACACTCGCATTTAGCAGCATGCATGAAATTAAACATTTAATTGAGCTGCTTCTGATGTTAAAATATCCCTTTTGTCATCTAAACAAAAGATATGCTCGAACCTTTCGAAACTTTTCCTAGAGGGATATGCCTTATGTAGGGCTTTAAAGGGGGTGTTCGTAAAAGATTAAAAGATTTGAAATGGATTAAGATATTATATAAAATATTTATACCAACTTTTTATTATGTGGTAATTCCTAGTAAAGTTAAAAATTTAAAATGACACATCTCACCCGTTACCATAGGAACATGCAGTGTCTGTAAATATAAATTGTAACAGAGATAGTGATCCTCCACTTAAACATCTAACCCCAATTTCAACTTATAACCAAAAAAATATAACTTGTGAATTGTTGTAGTTATATTTGATCAAAATTTAAAAAAGAATGTTTTTTTCTTTAAGCCTTGTTCAACGTATATTCGTATGTTACTTGTAAAAAAGGATTTTTTTCCTTTAAGATTTGATCAATGTAATATCGTAGGTCAGTTGTAAAAATCTTAAAGTTATCTACAAGTTTCAAGTTGAGAATGTTTTCAGCAGATAAGCTGAAAATTTTTGTAATGTACAGCCAGTTTTCTGCTACTCAAATTAACTTTTAAGATTTAATGCTTGCACCATGCGGTAAAATATATTTAAGGTATTTTATGGAATATGCAAAGTTATTTAATATTTGACATTATTGGAAATGTTTAATATTACACAGTCATTTTCTAGCATATGATGTAAACGACCCCAGATGTTTTAATAAGATTTAAAAAATGTTATGTAAGCCATTAATTTTACTGCTTACAATAAAAAATCAATTAAACAAAACATAAAATTTTAAACAAAAAAAATATAATATGGATGAATATGACGCATGTTCTTGCAATCCTGACGACCTTCGTTGCTGTATATACTTATTAATTATTTCTTATATAATTTCATAACATGACTATGAGTTTAATAAAATAATTGCATTTGTTCACATGCAGGACTTTCTTGTTCTTTTTTTGTCCCGTAATACTTTATTTGTGATAATTATAAAACGAGTCAATATTTTGAAAAAGCAACCTTACTTTGTCAAGTTATTTAACAATTTAAAAACGGTATTCCCCCCCCCCCCCCAAAAAAAAAAGAAATTTAATCACAAACAGTTGCATTAATCGAATTAATCTCCAAGAAACAGGACCCAATCTGTACCAATCTAGTTCGTTCCTGTGGTATTTCTTGGATATTAGAACAAATAAAATAAATAGGTTAACTGACTAGGGTACGGATATATTTATGTATTTCAGATACTGGTGAAACGGCATTGGAATCGTCACAACTATACGCAGATAAATCCAACACCGATGAAAATAAATGTAAGTGTTTATGTAAAAATACTGATAAACACTGGATTTGATGAGAGTTCATGTGGGTGAAGTTTTGGTTTGATGGTCACTGTCTTCAGTCAGTATTTTATGACCAATTTAATTGTCTTGTCATGAATTGTCAGCTTTTTATCCTGTGTAGAGTATGCATTGACTTTAATAAAACCAAAAGGAAGTTACCCATTGATTCTGAACAAAGTTCGAAGTATGACACAGAGGTTTAGAAAAGCTGAGACGGGAAGAAAGAAACCCACTTTAAAAAGTACAAAAGAACATACAATACTAAATTTTACGAACCTCTATAAAAATAGATACATCTTGAGTATTCTGAAAGACAAGTAGGATTACCTATATAAATATCAATGGGGTTACTAGTGAGTCTAAACCCTTTTATTTGTTATATCACGATGTAAAAAAGAAAAATGGTGCAGTATTTTATCGCAAACTAGATTTGGTCGAGAAGTGTGGCCAATATTTTCTACAGACACAATTTTAAAATTGCAGAATATAGGCCATCGTCAGGAAAATCAAAATTGTCAGTCAACCGGATGTTTCATGTGAAATCATTATTTTTTTTCACAGACACTAACGATAAAAAGAGTCAAATAAGATGTTTTGAAATTATGCAACATAATTGACTTTTAAGGCAAAAATATTGCCTTTATGAATATTCACCTATGAAATTCTATATTTGATATAATACTATATTTAATTGGATGTATTTTCAGTGACAGTTCATCACTATCATCAACATACACATGTATATATAGGAGACCAAAATGTGCAAATAGGAGATCACAATGTTATTGGTATGAATAGTTTTCAAATGCTTAGTTTACCTGTGGTTGTTTCTGTCCTCTGCGTTCACAATTTTCACACTCCACGTTTGTACTTTTGAATTGTTTTTGAATATATTTACTATAAGTTAATTGTTCGGTAGCTTACCATTGCAGATAACAAACAAACTAAAAAGCGTTTACCTTGTGAATGTTACCCCATCTAAAACAATTTTAATGCTTGCTTGTTCGACTTCCTTATGTCGTTTTGTTCAGCAAGCTGTGAAATTTAAGACTTGTACAGCAGAGATAGAGTAATTTATTTATTATTAAGGTTTGATTTTTTGCCGATACTATACTTGGATCTGGATTCATTTCAGAAGTGAATCGACCAAAATTTGATATAAATTCATTACTCCAGATGCACTTCAAGGCAAACCAGTCGGATGCTTTTGTATCCCTTAATGAAATAAAATCGGTCTTACTCAATGATGTTAGCTCCAGAATAAACCAAGAGCTGATTGAGGACATCATCTTAGAGGACGATTTTTGTACCAATGCTGTAACATTAGTTTTTCCGGATGCAAAGTTAGGCACAAGAAGTGCCAACAGGTAATAAAAGTTAAAAAAACTGGTACGATATTTTCCAAATGCTCGTCCAATCGTCATTGTTAAATAGCTAAAATCGTAACTTACTTCAAGTGTTCAAATGTTTATCTTTGGTGTCTTTGACTTTATTTAGTCTCAAGTCACGTTATTTTTCTGTGTGCAGGGAGCTTCAAATAAAATATAAAAGAGTAAAAAAAATTTAGTTTCTAAAAATCGGGTCTCATTTTCATTAATATATAAAAGATGCTAAAAGTGATTTTGCTACATTAAACTGAAAAGTGACATTTAATTCATTTATCAGATACAGGTATTGTCAACGAGAAAAACGAATTTACCAGATTTGCTACAACGTAGTCTATTCTAATATTTGATTTGTAAAATAGATACTGATGCAAGTGCTTGACATCAGAACTGAAATGTATTATACCATTTGTTTGAGTTATATTTTATTTCTTATATTATGAGCATGAAAGCTAAATTGAATGATAAAAACTTCATAAACCTTTGTGAATGTTGCGTTCCGATATTTACTAAAATTGCCCTTTCTGAGTCTTAACTTGCTAGATAATTTGAGTGTTCACTCTAGTGGCAACACATTATATATTTTCGAAATATATTTTTTTCTATTTCTTTGAACGAATAATTGTAATAGACTTGCAATACTTGAACACACCACCATGTAATGCAATTCAATAGACGTTGCAGTTTTCATTTATTAAAGAAGTAAAAAGAAAAAGAAAAAGAAGAAGTCCCGAAACAATTCACAGCAACTAGAATGTGGATTCTATGGGATTTCTTCAAACGTTCCTGTCGACGAGGAATATACCTGTAGCAGAGAACGACAAGAATCAGAATCTAGTCAATGTAGTGATGTTGATTCAATTGAAGGTAATACGTCAGAGTGTTTCACGAAAAGAAAAACAAGAATGTGTTTATGGTCCTTAGGTAAATCGCTTTATGCTTATGGTTCATATTTGGTGTATCGCTGAAAAAAACTAAGGGTTTGGTTTAAAATATAAATGAAAGATACATGTAAAGGTGGACCACCAATAGTGTCCCCTAGCACAGTTATCAGTCTTGTCCGACATAAATTTTATCTCATTTTGTTTTACAGAAAGGAGTATGCGCCAAAACAATAAACTAAAATGTTTTGTAAATTTATCTGAACTCATCATATTCATATTTTTTACAGATTCCTTACGTATAATGCACCTTGTTATGCACAAATTCTTTAAAGATATACTTTGTCTAAACAAACGCTGATTAGCTTTTTTGGACGTTGATAATAGGATATCAAAACTAGTATCGAAATCATGAAAAATATTCTCCTTAAAACTGAGTTACTGTACATACTAAAGCAGGCATACGTCAAAATAAAATCTTAAAAACTACACAATAACTTGGTAATAATTAAAGAAAACCCATTTATTTCTTTATTTGGCATTTTTACCTCCCAAAGGAATTTTTATGAAAGTTAAACCTCTCTGAATATAACATATATGTACATTTAAACTAATTAAAATATTTTCAACTGATGAAATTTAACAGTATTTCCTTTCTACACACGCTCAATAATTCATTTGTCGGATTCACTGCTTGAAGCTCGGTATCTGCAAAATACGAATTATTTTCTTTGCATGTCATAATAAAAATCTTTTTAGATTGCTTGAAAAAAAAATCTGATCCACTTGTTATAATTTCGATTATTTCTGAAAAGACGGATTTTTATTTATTTGTATAATAAAATAAACTTCACTAGCTCGCTCGCTAATATGTCAAATGGTCCGAAGTACCAGGAATAAATTTTCCGCTGTCTCAAGATTTTAATGTAAAATTCGTTGTTTATATGATTACGCAAGACATTAAATTATCTAAATAGGATTTAATAAAAAGGCCAAGAGTATTTTACCATTAACCAGAATTTATTACATGATGTGCACCATATGTTAAAGTGAAATGATACGGGTTATATGAACGGGAGATACTGAACTCAGACAGAGCAGATGGAATTTACAAATCTAGAGCGTAACCGAAAGGCCTTCAACTAGGCTGGAATACGTACAATCCTTATGTCTGTTTTTGTTTGATTGGGGTTTAACGCCAATTTTAACAATGTTTTAGTCATATCGCGACGGTCAGTTTTACTGTTAGAGGGGCCGGAGTACCCGGAGAGAACCACCGACCTTGGGCAGGTGACAAATCATTACAAACGTTATCACGTGAGATGCTAGTCCACACCTTGTGAAAAGCTCTAAATCACCCAAATGATAAACGTTTATACGTAAAATAATAACTGATCCTACATGAATATTTTCAAAATGTACATATAACAAGCATATTACACAAAGGCAAACTTATGACCACAACTGTTGACTTGGCACTTGAGACATGTGTTGGAGTTACACTAGTTTAGTGGAATGTCAACCATCCTCCAAGGAGTGGTTAAACATTAAAAAAAAGACAACAGAAGCATATTAAGACTTATTAACTTATTAAGAAAATCAAAATTCAATCGTGTATAATGGATGGTAAAGTGTTGTTTTCAATAAAAATTCACTGAAATGTGATTGTTGTTCACGCAGTACGTGATTGTGGACACTGTGCTACGCGATTTTTTTACTTTTCTACACATGCTACGAATTATTTCTGTGACATTTTTCTATTTTAATTTGGGTGGGGTTAGAAATAGCTTGGGGATCCTGTCAATATGCAACACTATTCAAAGAAATTCGAAGATACATAAGGGGCAGAAAGAAATCGTTAAATCGATTCACACTTTAGATATAGTGAACAAGATGAATGCAGTGCCGAATTGATTAATATCTGTGTAAGGAAGCGGTAAAGTTCATTAATATCTGTACCAACAGAACAAGTTGCAATTTTCTGACTTCATGGTCGAACCTGTTCCATTTGTAGATAAGTTTGTTTAACGGAAAAGTGAGATTCAATCGATCATTTTCGAATCATTTTTAGGATGTGATATCTATTGTCATATAAAATTCTACATTTGAAACCGTATTAAAATTTTGTAATGTGTATCGCAGCTGCAAAAGTTTACAAGTGATGAAGGTTGTGATCTTAAAGTCAGTTTTAAAAGTTTTAGTGAATAAATAATCACGTTCAATTTTTAAATCCAATTTAAAAAAAGGAGTTCGGTCATTACAGGTGTTAGATTTATTTAAAGTATGTTCTTTTTTATAAACTTCTTTGGAAAATTTACAGATAACAAATGCAAATCAATTTCATATTATGGGAGATCTTAGTAAATTCGTTTGTGTTTTTGTTATCTTCGGAAAACAAACCCCTGTTTAATATCAAATGAAGAGCCTTTTGAAATAAAAGCGTAACTGTGAAATGAAACTCGGACATATATAAGCATAGTTTATGGTAAATATGGACATCTAGGTTGTTATCGTTTCCTTGTGAAATTCTTCGTCATTTCGAAAAGCAACGTAATAATCAACATCACAAGACCACCTTATTATTAATTTTTTTCCAGTATCAAAACTGCAGATGCATCTTTTACTGGTAATAAGAGACAACGCGATCAAGGGTAAAATACAAAAGTGGCGATTAAAAACGAGACACGACAGAAATTACAGGAAAAACCTAATTTACGCACGTCCCGCACGAAGCACTAACAAAAATATCAAAATGAGTTTCCTTTAACGCGTATTGCACATGATAAGGTTTGTCAGTTGCATGCCCATGGTCAGTGGTTGTCTCCCGGTACTGCGGCTTCCACCACAGTTTAAACTGACAGCCGTGATATGATTGAAATATTGTTGAAAGCCGCATTAAACCCCAATCGATCAAACCAACAAACAAACAAATACACGTTCACGATTAACACATAACACTCACACGATTAATGTCCTTAACGCTGTCAATGAAACGTCATAAGACGTCATCATTGACAACGTCGCCAAGGACTTTCGTCTGAAGATTGCCGGAAGGCATGAAAACGTTAGCGAACTATTTGTAATGTTTTATAGTGTTTTTATTTCATAAAGATGTAGAGACATTTGCAGACTTTTTTAAATTTTTGAACACACATATTTATATAAAATTAACAGTTGGTTTGTTTTTTTTATAAAAAGAGAAAAGAAATTGTTTATGCCTTGTTAGAAACCTTTTGAATTCCACAGTTTCCCCCATTTCTTACGGAGATGATCTCCTTGACATCCACCCAAAATCTTCTGATTTTAAAATAATTATAATGTAAATACCATATATTTATTTTCTTCAGATATTAACATCGAAACTGAAGTTACGTCATTGAACTTGGAAAAAAGTGAAGATATGGAAATGTCCATTGAACATTTTTATCAATGGATAAAAGAGGTTCTGGAAAACTTTTGCAAGAATACCTCTGCTGCTGAAAGATTAAAAAAAGACTGCATTGATGGTTCTGTTTTTAACGAAATGACAGAAGATGAACTGAAAACATATTTACCAATATTGGGTCAAAGACGAAAAGTTCAACAGATGTGGAAACAGTATAAGACTACTAAAATTTTAACTACAGATGAAGGACAAGGTCAAGGTAACACACCAAGAGGAGAAACACACTATCAAAGTCTGCGAGAATTTGATTGTCAAGTGACATATAAACACAAGTACTCAAAAGGAGCATTTATTAAAGAAACAGAGTCTAGAAAAGGAAATCCTCTATCTCCTGTACATAAATATGTAGATATAAAAGGTATTGAATCACAGAAAGAAGCAGATAAAGTTAGCGAGGAAATTGTGAAATTTGGATCAGCTTGTATGAATGAAAAAGTAAACGGAACAATACATTTTGGAATCAAATTAAGAAGTGGAGAAAATGAAATCATAGGCTGTCAGGTCTCAACCAAAATGCTTGAAAGAACAATCACTAAGTGTATTCGACAGTCTTTTGATGATGGACAGACATCGATTGCCCTATGTTGTATACGTCCTCCACAATTTATTGAGGTTCTTACAGAGGATAATCCAAGTGCAAAATCGTACGTTGTAGAAGTTGATGTTGTTCCAACTGCTCAGTTAGTTGAGAAATTTGCTTACTTTCTAAAACCAACTGACGAAGATGAAGCTCAATGCATTCTTTACAGATTTGATGGCAACGTGAAACAACTTAATCCTCGACAAGTAGAAATATTTATGAATAGAGAAAAAGATAAACTATATGACTTGAGACAAGAATTTGAAAAGCAGAAATACTCGGGCGTAAACGACAATAAAAATCAAATTCTCCGGGATTTTTTATGTTGTGGTGGAAAGTATATAGAACAATCAATATTTCCCCTTCTTATTTTGGCTAATCACTTACGTTGTAATGTTGAAAATCTGGAATTTGCAAAATATATCAAATGGCGTGCTATTTTTGATTTTTCTGTTAATACCACAGAAAACACAGTACAACAGTACTTTGAAGCGCAGTATGGAATGGTTTTTAATACAAACTTTATCGAGGACTTTGACCCCAGATACCGTGATGGCAAAATTCAACAGCAAACAGAGGAAAACCTAAAAATGACAGCCTTACCAAATTGGATTTATTGCAATGGAAGTCCAGGCAGCTCCATCCAAGAACCAAGCCAGTGGAAAGTGAAACGTTTAGGACTCTTTCGAAAAGCTTTTGAATTTTATTTAGACAACAGCCCTCCTGGTAGAGAAAGAATTCTAATTCCGCTTTTTGGCAAGGACGACAAACTTTTGATTGAAGCAGCAGAAGAAATATTTATTAAGTGCCAAACAAATTGTCTGGTGGTTGCCGAGAGTGAAACAGTTTCTTGCTATTTAAGAAGAAACGTGTTTCCGCCTACTGTGAACGTTGAAAGCATCTTTTTAGATGGTTTACCGTGGAATCAAGTAAACGAAGCTGCGAGACGATTTTGCCATCAATCAACCTATGATGAAGGTCTTGAAATTCCAAGATATTCTGGAGTTTCAGTCATTATGAAGAAAAATCAAGTGCGCCAACTTTGTGATATAGACATTCTTGGAATTAATCAGTGTTGTGAGCTTGCTAAAATGAATGATGAAGAAAAAGAAAAAGAAATAGAACGAAATAAAGAGAAGTTTTACAGAGGTGGAATGCCAACTTGGGAAAATTTTTATTCTTCCGACCAGATTCTTGTCAGAGATGTTCATACAGATTTGTTCGAGCACGTTTATAGTGCATTGAGTAGTTCAGGTAGAGGTAATCAAGCAACTAAGCAGGTTGTCATTTATCATCAACCAGGTGCCGGTGGAAGTACCACAAGTCGGCAAATATTGTGGAATATGAAAGAAAAATATCGTTGTTGTGTCGTAAAATCGGTCACAAAACAAACGACAGAACAGATCAACCAGTTAAGACTTAATGGTGAAGAAAGCCAAATCAAAGCACGACCAGTCCTTGTTTTAGTTGATTTAGACGAAGAGGATACGACCGCTAGATTTTGTGAAGATATGATTGCAGAAGGTCAAAGACATTGTAGTGACATTCATTCAGTGCTCCTCATATGTCGACGTGTGTCCGAATTGCCAACTAAAAGGGTCG
The DNA here is from genome assembly GCA_032357055.1 of Geukensia granosissima. NCBI lineage: Eukaryota > Metazoa > Mollusca > Bivalvia > Mytilida > Mytilidae > Geukensia > Geukensia granosissima. The sequence goes on along the minus strand of JAULBM010292983.1, from coordinate 4,023 downwards.
CAGGTTTACAAGTATTTCTGGGACAACATCTGTCAGATCGCGAACAAAACTGGTTTAAAACAACATCTAAAACTTTAATAGAGAGACACAAAAATAAAAGGGGATGTGATCCAAACACTTTGTTATCATTTAACATTATGAAAGAAAATTTCAACCCAGATGCTATTGCTAATCAGGTCGCAATGTATGTAAGGGATCCTGGCATAACAGAAGATCATAGGTTACTACTGAAGTATATTGCCTTTTTGAATTTCTTTGATTTGAATTTTAAACCGATTCCAATGCACTGCTTTGACCCTGTGTTTTCAAATTTACAGTGGGTTAATAGCATACCCCCTTCATTTAGGGTGCTTGTAAATACTGCAGACATTAATGGTATGTGTGGAGTAATACCTTGTATGAGAATTGCAAACTACTTGCTGTCACGTCCAGTACTAGATGCAGTATTAAATTATGAGGAAGAACTTGGTAAATTCGGTTTTACCATAGGAGAAGTTGCAGAAGAACTGCTACATTCAAAAATAATATGTCCTTATCCGACAAGAGAGTACGAAAAGATATTTGAGAAAATTCTTGGGAATATTATAAAGAAACGTGGTTTTATTGAATCAAGAGAAAAACCTAATCAGTTCTGTCCTCTAATAACTGAAATTTTGGAGAAAAAAGACTTTGACACAGCGGTTGATATAGTGGAAAAGATTTATGAGATAACAGATGACCCAATGGTAGCACAACAATTAGCAAGACTCCATGCCGAGTTTCATAATTGGGAGAAGGCACTTGATTCAATTAGGAAAGCTATAGAGCAAATGCCGAATCACTCATATTTAACCCACACCTGTGGACAAATCTATAAACTTAGATTTGATATATTCTGCAAAGAAAATAGAAATAAGTTCGGCGAAAGACAGATAGAAGAAGCATTAATTATTGCACAACACGCATATTTCTATTTTCAAGAATCACAGAAAATAAGCCGTACAGAAAATGTCTTTCCCCAGAATCCCGCTGGATTTGATGGTGAAATAAGACTGGGTATAGACATCTTGAGGGTATTGCATCCTCCAGAAGCCATAAAACTTTGCGAAAAACAGAGTCATGTCGAAAGATATGCCAAGACCGAAAGGCTGAATGGACAACGACTTGGATGTATGTGTCACTTCCTGAAAGGATTACCAGATAGCGTTTTTAGTGCTATTCAAACATTGGAGGCAGATATTCATTCCACTGAAAATTTAACAGATGGATTTAATTTGCAATGCGACCACTTTTTCACAATACTGGCAGGTGGACAGCTAGATTCATATAAAGACGAATTTGAAAAACTTCTTTACCGAAGTGTCAACAACAATCCTAGTGCTGAAAAATCAATCCGGTCATTTATTGACGCTTCAAAGGCAAGTGATGAAATACTGCAGGTAGTACTTTATAATATGCGAGAGAGTCTTGGGAGTCTTAAAGTTGACAAAATAAGAATTTTCCTAGCCTCGGCTTTGGAATTATTATTACGAAAAGTAACTTTAACTGTTTGCTCACAAGATGATTTGTTGAACCTAAGTCGAACATTTTATGAACAAAATGCAAGTACAAATCCAACATGTAAACTAGAAGCCCATATGATGATTACAACGTTTCATTGGCCACTAGAATCGAAGAAAAAAATGCGAACAAAATTGTGTCCACACTCACTATTTCTCGGTGCTTTGCAGTCTTGGCAGAAAATTTTCAGTAAACGTCCTAGCAAGCCTAACAGCGCCGACAAACCTATGTTTTATCTTTCAAAATCTTCGTCGTTTCCTTTTGTAGTAAAAGCAGACCAAGTTTCAAAGAATAACGCCTTTGTATTCAAAGGTTCTGTATGTCCTGGAGGTAATGAAATAGATATAACACCATATGCATTTCATACCGAAAATGCCGCACCAATAAAAATTTCTGTTTTGCATACAGTTCGCTTATCTTCTCTTTGGAATAAATCAACTGATGTTGTCATTGGAATTGGTCTTCATGGTCCAAAAGCTGAACTTCTGGTAAATCTTTCGTGTAATCAAATGCGCGATGAAGTGTCTGTGAAACAAAAAACAAAAACAAAATATGGTAAGAGGTTTTCTAGACAATCTAGTCTTCTTCCACGGCCAGTAAACTACACTGGAAACGCAAATTATCACAGATTTGGATCTGCGGAGCAGTACCACTTTGCACAACAACAGTACCCGTTACCACAAGACACCCCATATATGATGTACCCCCAAGTTAACCCCTGGAGATATCCACCAGTACCACAAGGGCTTCAGGGCGGTGCCAATAGTCAAAGACAGTCATATATGGGTGGATGTAAGTATGATAAATATATTAGCATATCCAAAAAATCAAGAAAAAAAACACCGTCGAAAGGATACCAGTAAATAAACATGTTAGTATAAAAGTGGCAAATAACAAATGAATTTTATTCAGATAATAATTACTACAGTTAGTTGTATGAAATAGCATGGCAAAAGGAGATCAACTAAATATCAAATGAAGAAAGAAAGTAACCATGAAACAAAAAACAACTAATAACGATTTGACTTCACAGAACTTTTATTTGCTTTGTCCTAATAACAACACTCCAACAGGCGAACGGTGCATATTTTAAATACCTTGGGCATCCGGTAAAAATAAAAGTGAACATTTCTTACAAAATAGTTTAATAATTAAACTCAGGTTCCCAGAAACGAGTTTTTTTTTTTTCAGAATGAGACGACGTCGTATGAAAAAAGTGAATTTGAAAGAAACAATGTTCTGAGTCATATAATTTAATTCATAAATAATAATTCATTAATAAATAGACCCCCATCTATCTTGGACCACAATAAACGGCTTGTAATCAACATTACTTAGTTAACATCAATTTTACACTTATAAGAAATTAACTGTCGGGAGTAATTGAAAATTCTGCTATTTAAAAATTATGATTGTTAGTTTTTTGGACACCATGATAGTCAAAACATATGACGGGGAAAAAGTAGATACCGTTCTAATGATCAATGCTCGCTGTTACTGAAAGCAAGTCCAGGGTGAGATTCTTGATGATGAGACACCAAGAGCCTAAACACGAGATGTCATAAAACCAGTATGTCCGACGATTTAATACATACACTATTAAATAATAACTTGCCTGTCTACTTTAATGTACGAAAACATATTTATTTCTGCCTTTTAATCTTGAAAAATCGGACATTGTCACATATATGTTAGGACTATAAAATGAACCCTAAATCACAAAAGTGATCAAAAAATTTGACGTTAACATGCCTTTTTGTTAATTGATTCTTTCGGCGGCAACATAAAATGGTCGAATAGAGATTTATCGGTGAATGATGGGGGTTCCCAGTTCACGTATATGAACGTATTCAGTTCCAAAATAACGACATGCATAAGTTAATTAAGTAAAACAAGCAACATTTCAGAAAATATACCTTAAACTCTCAAGGTATCTTATGAAAGCTTATTTTGGGTTTATTCCAATTATATTTTGTATAAAATATATTTTATACGACCACAAACAATTGCGGTCATATTATAGCATGGCGCTGATGCGGTGTTGATTGTAGAAAGGTTGATTTCCGCACGATAAATTTGATCTTGTAAACCGATTCTTTTAACATTTTGGGACATTGTGTTTGGAACTATGTAAATTTTGGTATTGATGCTCTGTCCGTTTTTGTGGGAAGGACTAAAATAGGTTTTCTTATATTTTAGTGTAAGTTATCTTTTTCTGGTCTGAAGGGATTTTTCTTTGCATTATTCACCCCAATGCCAACTTAATGAGCCACATGTGCTGTTTCCCCATTTCTTACAATTATTGAGGTTTTGAAAAATGATCAAGCCCTAATTTAAAAAAAATAATTTCATCGGATTTTCAATTTTGTGTAATATGGTAAATTTAATTTTTCATCTGATTTTGATGGCAATCGGCAAACCTCGGGTGACTCCGCTACTCTACCTCAATCCCTCGGCTGTACTACGAGATTTGATATGTGTCTA
>JAULBM010292972.1:0-15515 GCA_032357055.1 Geukensia granosissima | reverse complement strand
TTACAGGCATTGTCTGTTGGATTGGTACATAACTAGTTGTTTCACCACTTTAAACAGTTGTTTACAATCATTGTCTGTAGGATTGATACATACCTAGTTGTTTGGCTACTTTAAACAGTTGTTTACAGTCATTGTCTAGGATTGATACATACCTAGTTGTCTGGCCACTTTAAACAGTTGTTTACAGGCATTGTCTGTTGGATTGGTACATACCTAGTTGTTTGGCTACTTTAAACAGTTGTTTACAATCATTGTCTGTAGGATTAGTTGGTGACACTTCTTCTTCTTCCTAAACAATTCCATATTATGACTTAAATTTCCTCATAATTCCTTTTTAAAATTATTCATTATTTAAAAATTTATCTAGGCATTGATGAAACTGAATAAACTAATATATCACTACTTATCATGCAGACAAATAATTCAGACTAGAGTGAAGGTGACAGAAAGCTTAGGGTTATCATTATCTAATAACTAATGTAATGCATATCAAATGTTAATCTTATTACTTTGTATTTCTTAGAATATCTAATTCAATCAAACTGCTCACAGAGGCCCAGCCAAGAACTTAAAAAGGCAAAGTGCCCAGAAAGGCCATTCAGAGTGAAACAGCAACTTCCAGGCAATGGGAATGAAATGCTTTGTTTTAGACATTTTAACAGTGTTTTTTTTATTAACAACCTACTGAAGAGGTCATCTGTTCACATAAACCAGTCTTATCAGGTCACATTGTAATTTATTGTAGTTTTATCTTTGTTTTTATCCCCAATTAAAAGGTCACATCTCATATAAGGTCAGTTTTCTTTGATCTCAAGAGAGACCTAAATATATACATTTGACTGTATGATTTTAAAAGAGTTGTCCTCTCATATGTAATATTGGCCTTAAATATGACAGAAACATAATGGTTGTTCAAAGTTTTTTCTGAGGGCAGAGGGTGTTGGTAGAAATACTAGGGGTAAAGCACCCTTCAATATATGGCTAGCTGGACCACTACTTCTAAAAATTTAGTCCACTTAACAAAATATTTCTCCTGCTTGTAGCTTTTTCATGCCTGTTCATGCTATAAACAACTTTCAAACAAATAGTAATATAATAATCATCTGGAATTTCAACAGGTTAAGGTCAAAACTAAAACAAAATAAATACTAAAATGACAAAATGAAAAAAAAAAATTATGAAAATTGCCCAAATAAAATGCATCTTGCCAACATTTTATTGCTAATAGCCAACATCAGAGCTATCCAAGAAAAAAAATACAGTGAAAGCACCTTTTTAAAAAAAAAAAACTAGGCAATACGGAATTATGTCAAATGTTGTTCCATTTTGGAAATTAATTCTGATTTACATTTTGGACAGTCATACCACATCTCCTTTTTCTGTATATACCAAATCTGACTGCCTAACTATTTACATAAAATGCTTTAGATAGAACTTAAAGTGCCACCTCCCCATTTACTTATTTCAGAATAGCCCTTATTAAGATCTGGCAGTATAATCTAAACAAGTCAATATCATATTGACAATAGACATGGTTAAGTTTGCATCTCATATTGGTATGTATCATCAAGGTTTAAATACATGTAGTATATAATTATTATAGAGGTCATGCATTCAATGCATGTTATTATATATCTACAGTGATATTATGTGCTTAATGTATCATGCTTTTAGAGCTTATTTAACTTACCACAAAGGCCTTAATATATCTATTTAAAACATTTACATGTAAATTAGGTACAGATAATCTATAGAAATGAAGGAAACATAATAAATTTATAATCAATAAATAGTTAATGCTGGTTGATATAACCCAAGAATTATTTCCTCAACCCAAAAACTACTGAGACAAATAATATAATAACTATAATATAATTGTCTAAGAAATCAGGAAAAATAATAGATAATCTTTTTTCACAGTTAAGGAGTCATGATTACTTGGTTCCTGTGTTCCTTAACTTTCTTTAAAACATTCACTTTTGAAATCCATTTTGTTTTTTAGATAAATATTATATGAAAATTATTTCCCTTCCCAGGTCGTACTGCCAAATCAATGAATACGTCAGCAAGGTGACAAGTTAATTTTCGTGAAATATTTGGTTTCTACAATTACTGTACCTAATGAAAGTTTTCGCACCAAAAGATCTATAAGATTTGTTGGCATTTGTTTTTGGTTTTCCCATATTGAGCTTCTTAAGAACAATAACCCAGTTATTCTGTGACTGAGAATTAAGTGAACCTCCTAAAGAGTATTATGTTGTGGTAAGATTCCCAAAATCTTTTTGTTTTGTCTATTTCATGAAAAAAGTTTTGCCTAAAGACCACAAATTTTCTTTTTATTATATTAATGAATACCTTTATTCTGAAAATTTACATAAAAAACATAAGAAAATCATGAGAAACCTGACATACAAAATTTGCAGATGGTTGTATCTCAAAAACAAACTACTGTTTTCTTTTTAGTTTCTGAATCAAACCTCAAACAATTACAATCATTTGAAAACCCATTTATCCTGAAAACTCTCTTAAATCAGAACTTAAAGGTTTTTGTCAACATTACTAATATTAGTTAAATAAAGAGGCATTAGAACTAATTAAAAGAAAGATGTGGAATATATGCCAGAAAGATATGATCTACATCCTATGTAAGTTTATAAGAATATAGTCAATATACAAAAAGCCAAATTTAATTGTTTGTAAAGTGCCAAATTTAATTGTTTGTAAAGTGCTTTTTTTATATATATCTTCATCAGACACAGAGGGGGGCAAAAAATAAGGAGATCAGTTTGCCGATAGGCCAAATATACAGATAACAAACAGGGAATTTTACAAATTACAAAACTGTATTTTTCCAACACAATATGATACAACCCTATGATCAGGTAAAGTCCTAAGATAGGAGAATAAAGATATGACTAATATTCAGTTATGTTACATCCCAAAAACTGAAGATGTCCAAATATTTCACCTAAACCAACCAATCAAAGAACCAAATTACATTTAAAAAAAAACTTAAAGAAAAATCATAATTTGAGATGGTTTATTAAACTAAAGCCTGAGCACAATTTGAAGAACCAGAAGATCCCAAGAGCTTGTATTGCTCACTTGAAACCACATTACTTGTTACATGTAAGCTGAAAGCTGTTGTTTGTATGTTTTTCCAATATGACCTAATGTCAAATTAAGATGTTAAACTGGCACCCAAAAGACCTTTGCAGAAATTTTTCTATTTGTTCAAATATTGAAACAAGTTTTCCTATTAGTATGAGGACCGATTGTTTGAAGAGGACTAACTTAAGACCATTCTTATGGCCAATCATTGCAGCAATCATTTCAGATGTGAGTAACCTAAATATTTCCCATAGGGTCAGTGATAGAGTCCAACTGTGATGGCCATCCTGAAATTACATTCAGACAAGAAAAAATTGAAACAGAGATTTCTAATAAGGTCCAATGCTAAAATATGTCTGCCTGTGGTGGCAATCTTGAATATCTGATCAGCAAGAAAAACATAAGTAATGTAGAGGACAATCAAAGAAACATTCAGGGAAAAAAAAAACATTTCAATTTACTTGAAAGTTTCTGAAAAGAAGATCTTTAATTAAAGTTTGCAACTATCAGAATGCATTATCTGTTCTTGGCATGAATGCTGATTTTCAAATCATAAAAAAAAATAACTGAACCTTTGTAGAATGAATGAACATCCCAGCAAAAATAAGACAAAAGCAGACACAAAGTAATGGCAATAGCTCTTTAGCCCTTTAGGTCAGGTTAGCTTTAAAATGTGTTATTTGTGGAAATTCTATGTTATAAGTCAAGAATAAGGTTTGTTTTATCTAGTTTTATGCCTTACCGCATGCACTTTAATTGATTTGATAAGATGCTGTAAAATATTCAGATTTTCATCAATTTTCTTCAAGTTTGTTTTTCCTTTTTTTTAAAGTAACTTGATGAAGAGAGAATAAATACTAGTACAAGTAATTCATAAACATTCATTGATTATCAGTAGTGTTTGTTAAAAAAATACAGCTTGTAAAATTCAAGCAAAATTACCAGTAAGAAGAAAACAATTTTTTGTATTCCAAATTTAAATTTCTACTTACTACCAATATTAATATTTCCTTGAAAACTGAAAATCCATGATAGTAGACTTGAATCAACTGTAACTCTGAAATCCTTCTTGGTTATACAAAGTACATGATGATTAACATTTTCTATGCCCATTTCATACCTGCATAGCCTTATAAAATCGTAATAAAAAAGTTATAGTGGCAAAACTTGTACTTGAAAAGGCATATTGACTCCATTACTACATTTCACCAAAGTTCGCCATTTTGAATAAACTTTCACCATGCACAAGACTAAAATCGTCTTGTTTTAACTTCGTAAGTATCAGTAACAATATAATAGCACCTGACACCAAGACTGTATAAATAAAGCTGAATGCTTGCATTTTTAAAAATGTTCATCATTGTTTTCAGTTGAGTGCAGAAATAAAATAAATTCTTGTTTCAATTAAATAACAAAAACATTGAATTCTTAAGGATAAAAAATGACCATATAACATAGTTGACAACATATAACTCCACTTAAGTAGCAGTCAGCTTTTGGTTAAAGAATCCAAAAAGCATGTTGTTTAAAACTGGTGACCGGTAGATGTATATTGTTTATAGAAAATGTAATTTTTTTCAATTAGTTGTGTACTCACAAATTTCTGATCAAAATAATGTCATCTTTACATTCCATGAAGCTAAAGAAATTATAAACTTGGCTGTTTATTGGGTGTTGAAAGAAAATAATGATTATTTTGAAATATTGTGAGCAAGCTCAAAAAGGATACCACTGCTGTGTACTTGCATTTATTGTTCCAAGCATATAAAACATTTATTAGTTATTTATATGCAATATAAATTTTGTTTATACAAACTGTGTACTTGCATTTATTGTTCCAAGCATATAAAACATTTATGCTGAATTATCTTCCCTTGGAAGCATCTAATAGTAATTATCTTCTATATATGATGACTTAACTTTATATATTTTAAAATTCACTAGCAGGGCAGGAAAAATATGTAAACAGACAGACAGAAGGATACATACCCCAAACATGTAAAAAATCCATATTCCCCAAGTCTAAGCTGTATCCTCTTATTTTTTTCATACTAGAAAGCATGTTGGAAAGATACAGTTTACATCTTTGCAACATTGTAACTTGTAAAATTCCTTGATTGTTTTCTTTATATTTGGCTTATCGGGGCTCTTCACGTCAAAAACTATATATGTCATTTGGTCCATGAATGTTAAATTCATTTAGTCTGACTAATTTTTCTTTTTGTGGCCAGTAGCATGTCTGAAGAAGGTTAATCCAGAGAAGTGCTTTATGTGTAGATTGGCTTGTTTGATATTTGTTAAAAACCTTTTTTTGGATATTTGTTATAAACGTATGCAAGATATGGGTCATGTCTTTCTGGCATATATTCCATATCACCCCAAATATTTCAATAACAGTAAGAAATAGGTTATGACACTTGTGGCTTGTTATGTTGGCTATTGATGACGACATGCCAATAACATAATACAACTGCCAAATTTTTGCTGTTGTATAATTACTCCCCATTATAGACATGTGAAACTAAAAAGAACTATATTTTACAAAACATCCACAATAATTCACTTCAACAAGACACTCTGGAAACTTAATAGTCGTTAGAAATGGTAAGCAAGGTTAGAATTCACACAGATAATGAATTGGACATACTGAAAACATTCATGATGAACCTATTGGGTGTGTTTATTAGTTATGATTTCATTTTGAATTTTGTGGTAAAATATTGATGTAACAATTATATGAATGTGATATCAAATTAGACAAAGATGGCATCAGATGAACACACCTTAAGTTGTTTCATAAAGGTGAATGAAACTTTCTCAAAACAAGTCCAGTAGATCAAATTCATTACAGATAACTCATCATAATCTAAATGTACAAAAGTATTACATTATAGTATTACTGTACAACTACATATAACTGATAGTGTTTACTGTTTTTAACACATACTATATAACCAGTGGTAGATACAGAACTCTATATATAACTAATAGTGTTATAAGTAACTTTCTAAACACACAATATATAACCAGTGGTAGATACAGAGTCAAATAAACTAAATTCTGGGGATTGTTTCATAACTACTTTTTGGTCTTTCGATGCAGATTTTAGTAATGCTAGATTTTAAATACTACATGATTTAAAAAAGACTTGAATCTATTTATAGTATCCTTATGGAAATATGGAATATATAGCAATTGTAGCTTTCATTTAAATATTCAGCTGTTGTGAAAGTGGCTTCGTTTTTTTAATTGATAGAAGCATTTTAGAAAATGACTGAGGAGTGGGTAGTGAAATATCTGTACATTACCTATCTTTCCACCACAAACTTGCCATATAAATCCCAATTTGTGTGTAAATTAATAGTCGTTTTGGTGTTAAAAACATTGCTATTGGTAACAAATCTACCTCTAAAATGTTTTGGGAAAATATCTTTAGTTCATGTGTTCTTAAACTCATAGTTTCACATTCCGCATAGAAACATGGGAATTTGGGAATTCTTTGAAAATGTAATTGAACTATGGATTGGAAGAACATTGGCACCCCTCAAATAATAGTACCATCACAGTAAATTTCTAATATTGAAACTTAGTCTGATCTGCCACTGATACTACAGACAATAGGGTGTACAACTTTAGTCTGATCTAACACTGGTACTACTGGTACTACAGACAATAGGGTGTACAACTTTAGTCTGATCTAACACTGGTACTACTGGTACTACAGACAATAGAGTTACAACTTTATTCTGATCTACCACTGGTACTACAGACAATAGAGTGAACTACTAACACCATTTAACACTTAGTCTTGCCTGGTGTCTGTTGTTATCAGAAAGTTGTGTACAAGCCTGTAGAACATTCCCATCACCACTTTGTGCATGTTTAGGAGAAAGTTGGTTAGTAATAGAATGGAATCCAATCATACTGTGAGGGCATATTCCATCACCATTGACTTCTTCTGATTCAACAATATTATGGTCCAGACAATAAACAGAAGCACCATCTTCATGTTGATAAATACTCATTGACTGACTGACTGTTTCATTGACTGAATCGCTTCGAATGGTTGAAACGATAGTCCCATCAACAAAGTCATCAATTTTCTTACAGTGGCTCACATCTTTTTTATTAGATTTAAATTTCCAACTATTACCTATCTTTTTCCCATAGAATTGTTGAGTACTATCTTTGGGTTTCTGATAACGTACATTTAATAAGAATGAAGACGACACAATTCCTTGAGTTTTTTCACTTTCATGATTATAGGAATTTTTATCAATATTTTCTGATGAAACAATGGAGAAATCGTCTCCATGTTGATTGATTACTCCAAGGTCTGAATGCAGAGAGCCAGAATGTTTAGCAAAATTAGACTGGCTTGGGTCAACCAATGGCATGTCTCCCATTGTCTTTGAACTTTCAGTAGCCATATGCTGTGGTACTACTATTACTCTATCCTGAAGAAATCTGGGGTTTTCATTGGTTGGACTTAAATCGGCTGACAATGCGACAACCATGTTGAATTGACCTCTTTGTTCATCAGGATCAATTCTTTTATCTCTGATGATGGGTATTTTTACTGTATGATTACTTATATTCTGTGTGTACATTATAGAAAAATAAATGTCCATGCAGCAAAATAAAATAAAAAAAGCATAATTCATTAGAAAATAAAACATTTTAATAAGCAAATGAACAAAATGTTAGTATGTAATAAAATATAAATTGCTTCTATCCAATGATAAACAAAGGCCCTGTTGCTTTTTGGTAGTTTACAGTTCTTATCATGTTACATTAAAAATATTGCAAAATTAGCTTTAAATTTATAATTCATATTAGTCATTTTGGCAAAAATTTTGTGTTTATTTAGCTGGTGTTCAGATTTATATAAAAATGAAAATCTTGAATGAAATAAGACCTGTTTATTTATTTACAGTTTTTAAGAAGCCTTTACCAAATTCAATTATTTTTGCCTCTTTACTAGTAATAAAACCAATCATAAATCAAGTGATTAAATAAATAACAACAGAATGGATCTTCTTGGTATTAAAAATCACAAGCCAACAATAACTATGGAAACAACCTCTCCACAGAGAAATGTAAACTACCAATTTTTCTTTTCAATATATGGTAACAATATTTAATGAAATACATTAAAATAGTCTACATGAAATGCATTTAAAATGAAACATGTCTAAACAAACTTAAATTGTCCTCAGGGACAGGTTCTTTTGGCTAATAAACAGGCATAAAGATTACTCAGGCATCTATTTGGACAGTTGTTTTTGGCTAAAAACAAGTGCAAAGATAACTCTGTAAGAGTTCTGAACTCTGAGTTCTGTTTAGACAAGTTTCTAGTAAAATATAAGTTGACAACAAATAAACAAAAACTAATTTAACAAGAACACATATATATTGCATACATCAATATTACTGAGTAAAATTATATACACTGTAATGATGAAAAAATTCATACAAGTTCTGAAAAGACAACACAAAAATAATATGCATTGAATATTGGCACAAAGTAATTGATCACAGAAACTGAAGAGTTATCATAGAAGGAGTATGTGTGTTCATGTGTAAACATTGGTCATCAAGTCATTAATTTACTGACTAAAATGGAAGAAGTTTTACAATAATGGCTAACAAATAAAATATTAAGACAAAATTTATGAACAGTAAAGGAACAAATATACATCATATAAAACATGTGAACATACTACAGCTTAAGAAAGCAGTCATGTGACTCAAAAATATTGATTGCTGTCTTCAAATTCGAATCAAAGAAAAGCAGTAAGTTCTTTGGAACAATTTGGTGTCCATGAAAGTGTGCAAAAAGCTTTCCGTCAAAATGTGCTGCTGGATTGTATTGACAAGACATGTATGAATGAGAAGACATACATCTCAGTAAACAGAACCGATGTTCTTTATAGAAAAATCTTTCCAGGAAACGGATTTTTAATTAAATATAATTTACTTAATATATACTTACAAAATTTCAATGCAAACTTTTCTTGATTTTCCAGTGTTTTAGACCAGACTGTCTTTTTATACATGTATATTATTTTCTTTCATATAGTCTATGTATAATTGAACTCCTACAGTTTGGGTTTGGGGGGGGAGAAAGGGGCAAATTCATTGCTTTTATACAATATTTTATCATTCTATTATTTGGATTTTGCAAATATTTAACAAGATGATCACATTTTATAATAGCATCCCTCAATTAGTGTAAACCTTTCAGAAAGCATGCATAGTAATTAGCATTTATTTAATGGAAAGTGGGCCTAGTTTACCCATGAATCCTTGGAATTCTACAAATTAAGTTGAAGAGTTGTTCTTTAAAATGGTCCCATCATAGAATAAAATAAGTCTCTTTAATTCTACCACTTACAATGATACAATCCAGCATATATAGTGTTTACATAAAGCATTGACTTTATTACCTGACTTTCAGAAGGACCTTCTCCGTAGTACATATAGTATTTTCCTATCTGCTTAGGAGAAAATAACACACACTTAACCATACCATACAGTATACAATGATTTAACATCAATATAAATTCTTCAATAACCCTCTCAACACAAACTTAGCTTCTACAAATGTATAATTGTTTGCATTTATTTATTCTAAATGCATAAAAGAAATCATACAGATTGGTATACACCTAAATCAAATGAATTAATAAACACCTGCTATTTAGTCTCCAGATACATGTATCTCACTACATGTAACAATTTCTGGATACTGTATAAATTTCTTGATACAATTAGCAATGTATCATTATCTACTATTCAAATATTAGAAATCAAACAGAAAATGAAAGAGACTAGAAAAAAATAAACCAATAAACATTTGCTATCAAGCAAAAAAAGCAAACTAAAATATCTATATGCTAGTATTGCGTAACAAAATAAAATTTCATATTAACCCTTTTTCAGCACCTATAAAGCAAAAAGCAAGCTAAGGACACTATAAGGCCATGCAAAATTCATGCTCTGGTTCTTAGGCTAAAGTATATCTTCTTTTTTACTTTTTTCTTAAAAAATCCAAAGAAGTATTCTTTCTTCTAAATATCATTAAGTTGTTTATTTGGGTCGTAAGATAAGCTGAAGAATGACCTGACACCCAGAGAATTTTTTATGACCAAACTGGTTATAAAATGTATTTCTAAATATAAAATTCCTAGAATGGGCCATTAATACATGCATGGAAAAAAAACACCAATGGATTTAAAACTAAAATAAAATATTACGGAATTTGGAAGGGAAGGTAACTCTTACAGTAATGACAAGTAAGGATTTCAGTGATACTTTTTTCCCCAAAATATCTTTTGAAATTTTTGTTATATCTTCTACATGAAATACTGAAACTTGACTAATGAACAAAAAATCTAGGTTTTTGCCTTACATTTTTACCAATTCTAGAGTATCTAAATTTAATATGTACTGGTACTTATGCCATATATATAGAAAAATCCAAGTCTTATATTACTTGTCATCAACTTTTATGGTGGCCAAGTGGTATGTACACAGATATTAGTAACACAAAATAAATGTTTGAGTAATTGTTGATGGTTAAAACATACTCTGCATAGCTATAATGAAGTTTCATTAAACAAATGACTATTAATTGTCTCTAGTGATATAATTACTAGTGAGTGACCAACAATGACGTGTCCGTACATTAACAAACAGGGTCCACCAATGTTTTCTGTTTTGATTTATTTACCTTTCTGCTGTCAATGCGAGGTAGACTATCGGTGCTGGATGTCGTTTTGTTGGTGTATGGATTATAACTGTACTTTATAGACTGTAAGATAAGAAAACGTGTACAAATAATTGGTTATACTCGGCAATTCTAAAAAGGCAGACTTTTTAATAACTTCTTTCATCCTCATTGATTTTTGAAGTCAAAAAGAACATGAAGAAAACAAACAAAACATAAAATTCCTATATGATAGTTTTCTCTTCAATCATAATAAAAAGTCTTTTATTGTTAAACTGGATAATTCTCTTTTGATTTTTTTTCAGCTAAATGCAAAGGAATACTCAATAAAGATAGATAATATTAAATATGCATTTTCAATAAAGACAAAATCCTGGTTATGCAAATGTCATGTATCAATCCTTAAATCATAAACAATATTTTAATCATTATGTCTTATGTGTATTCTACTTTATGGAAAATCTAGCTAAACTCGCTGGCTAAACTGAAATTTTAAACACTACTTAAATATCACCTGAGTCTATTTAAACTATTACCAATTAATCTACAAGTGTTTCTGAGATTTAAAAGTGAATTTGTATAATCTACTGTGCATTATCTATTGTAATAAAAAATCTCATAGACTAGCAAAATCATCTACGTAAACAGTGAAAACTGACAAAATTTTTGTCTGACATTTATAATCTGCATTCCAATGCATAAAATTTTGGGTGGATAAATGAAAATATTATATGATAAGAAACGTGCAACAATGCAGTACCATGAGAAAATAAAATGATTAAAAATGTCAGACAACTTCTGGAAATGGCAGGTGACAATAGCAAACTACAACAATGAATTATAACTACAGACATGATCAGGTGACAACTATCTCAGAAGCTGTGAGGTGATGTATGAAATCAATGTGAAAATTGTGTTAAAACTAAAAAAAAATAATCAATGTAAAAAATGTGTTAAAACTAAAAAAAAATTAAATATTAAACAAATTTCATGGAACAAGTGAAAAGCTGTGCTATTTTACCTTATTGCTCCTGTCCTCAGTCTAAAATGATGGAATGAGTGTGAAAAAAATCACAAAATATCAAATGTTTTTTATTATCAGCTACATGTATTGGCAAATATTGCAACTCACCAATTTGCTAGCGCCAATCAGATTTGAATCAGACTGTTCAGACATTTTTTCATACATTTTAATTCTTTGATCTATCAGATATTGTCTTGATTGAACACACAGTAATGTTGAATTTTTCCTCAGCATAAAAACACTACTGCCATATTTTGTTCCAACTGGCCAAGTGATGTCAGACATAAAGTTACAGACAACAGACATAAATAGGACAGACAGCAAACCAATGACAAACGTGAAGGAGTGCCCAAAGCTGACATTGTCCCTTTGTGATAAAAAACACTTGCTCCTTTTGGTTAAGTTGTTAATATAAAAGAATACAGCATACTATAATTTTTAGTTAAACACAGACAAAGTATCAATGTATTCAATAACAGTTCATATTGCCATACAGTAAATCAACCATAAAAACACCATCATACATAATATTTTAGCATTTCAAACAGCTGTTTACTTGGTTATCAAAATTACTCAAACTTGAAAATAAATGATTAGCTATACCTTCAAGTTCCTGTAATTCAGTTCCAATTTATTTAAAGATTGGAAATTGATATACAGTGCAGTACATTGCCAGAAAATTATATTTTAATTCAATATTCTTTAAAATTTGGTTACAAAATTCAATCAACATTACCAAATATTTTTCAGTAACAAATAAAAAGAAAATGGTTAAAAAAGCAGAGCAATAGATTCGGAACACAGACTGAGAAAACAGAGACACCAGCTTATCCAGATACACTGAATTTTAGGTATATGTGTATTTTCCATGATGCAGCTACTAGCCAAAGAGTCTTTAAACGTGCTTAACAAGCCAGAAAAGAAATGTAGGTCAAAATGACAAAATTTTCATATGAGAAAAAAAACCACCAAGGAAAAGACATGATGGGATGAAATCAGGACTTTAATACAACAGAGGCAAAACGTGTCCGTGGGGACACAGATGCCCTCGCTCGGCAAACAGGAAGTAGATAGACGACAGATCTGAAAAGGGGAGACACGGTACAACTCACCATTATAATGCTTCAGACCAAATATCAAATCAATCCAACATACACAAGAGGAGAAATCTTTGACGAAAATTGACGGACGTACGTACGTACAAACGTACAGGGGTAAAACTTAATGCCCCTGAAGCCTAAAGGCGGGGGCATAAAAATTAAGCAGTAACAGTTTGTTAGGGGAGCTGTTCACACTACCAAAGTTAATTTGTCGCAAGTGATCCCTAGGTGCCACACTGCTATACAGCAGGCGACACAAAAATGAAGGTCAAAAATAGTAATGCAAAGCCAAATCTCTTTTCAAGATAAAGCTACTAGAAAAAATTAACTGCCATGTAGTGATGTACATCGACTTATAAGATTTCTGGTTGGACACCTATAAAACAGCAAATTGTCATCCCAAGCTCATACTGCATCAAACACTTACAAAAACATGCATACTGTTAAAATTTCTAGAAACAAAGATCAAATTGGTTATATTTTGTACCAACGCCTCATTGCTTACATGAATTACTCTATGTTTAACCTAGAATTATCACAGTATATTTTTCTTATAAAGTTATGTGTTTAAAGAGTAAAACTGTTAATACAAAAGTCAGCTCAATTCTTATAATCTTAAAAACATCAAAATACAAATGTTGAAACGTGGGAAATAATTCTGAACATAAGCTGTAAACAGCAATATAATTGGTCTGATTATAAGTCAAAGTAAATTCTCTTTTCAATTCGGATTCCAAAAATCAAAGAGTTTAGATGTTTACAGTAGACAGACGGAAGAATTGCATGTACCGGTATGTACTTTACAGGTGTCTTTCTACTGTTAATATCTAAACTCTTTGATTTTTGGAATCCAAATATATGTGTCAATACAAGACATGAAACTGATGAAATATAAATAAAAATATTGTCTTAGAAAATCAATACATAACTACAGACTTCCAATATCTCTTTGTGATATCAAAGATGTTATGTTAATAAAAATATGTTCTTTCCTATACATTATTATTATTTTTTTTTAATTTTTAAGTTAAATTAATTTTATAATCTCCATGATAAATAAAAATTATTGAATATGTATGTATACTTATCTTTAATAATTTATCTTTATAATACATATAGATACACATTATTTTCTAGCATCAAACATGTGAAATACATTAAATATAATTTAAATCTCAATATTTCATACTGTCTAAATTTTTTCACTTGATGAAAAAACACCGATAAAAAATTTCAGCTGTGAAAGCAAAACTTCAGTTGAAAATTTGAAAATCTTCAGCTGTGCTCAGACTACTCTGTCACATGTATGAAAGTATAAACTGAATAATCTGACAGTGATGATTAAGGGGAAACAACAATTTTATAAAGTTTCAACTTTTAAGTCATTGTTAAAACATTTAAAAGATGTACTATTGCATTAAATTTTTAATTTGTAATAGAATTACAATACAACCATTGTTTTCAAGTTATATAGTGTCTTGAGTTGCTATCTTGTTTATAATTTATCTCCCTTAATTATTTTTTGTTTCAAATCCTTAAACACATGGCAGGATAAAATGTTGACTTCCCAACAAAGAATTGCTCTTGTATCTTGTATAATACAGATAATACATACCAGTGGAGGCAGTTTCTCCTTCTTACGACCTTTACCGTCCTCTTCTTCAAAATCATCATCATAGTCATCTGACCCATCCAGTCCATCTTTACTTCTCTGTGTATAACAAATAAATTACTACAAACACCATTCAATCAAAACTACATTTGTATGTGGCAAATAATCAAACTGTTATAAAAACATTTCAAAAGTAACTTGACCTGCTAGTATCAATTGGTACTTATTTTTTACTTGAGAATTTAAAATGGTTTTAATACAACAAATTTAAAGAATTGGGTTTTGATAAAATGGTAAAATGGTTTCATGGCCCCAAAATATGGAAAATTGCCAATCTACATAAAATAAATGATAAAAACTAATGTAAATTAATGTGGAATAGGAAGAATAAACCATCTGATATAGATGTTGCATGCTATTATGATGTCATAATATGAACAAATTAAAAATAACATCTGAAATTGCTGATTTTCTGTCTTTTGCAATGATATTTCCTACCAAATATACCTGGTACTACTCACATTTCAGAAACTTCAACATATGTTTGAACTTAGGTGCTTCGCAAGCGCAGCATGATACGACCGTTGCACATTGAAATGTGAAAGGAAACAAAAGACCCTTTGGGTAAGTGTGGACACTGTATTTTGTTGGACACAGTATAGAGCTGGACACAGTAAAATGCTGGACAGAGTGATATGACTGGAGATTATTTTGACTCTTATTATCCTCAAAACTGGTGTTACTTTGTTAATTATTTCATAAGAAATCATTCGGGAACTCAGGTGATTCGCAAGCACAGCATGATACGACTGCAGCTTGTTGACATGTGAAAGGTGAACAAATGAACCTTGGGTAAGTGTGGACACAGTATTTTGTTGGACCCAATAATGTGCTGGACGCAGTAATGTGCTGGACACAGTATAGTGCTGGACACAG
>JAULBM010292962.1:0-15518 GCA_032357055.1 Geukensia granosissima | reverse complement strand
TGTGTTCTATGTTTGTCTTTCGTTTTATTTTGTTGGTCATGGTCTTATCTGTCTTCCGACTTAACGATTTCTGTCTGCCCCTTAATCTTCGAATTCCTCTTAATGGAAAACAATTTTACTTAAATTCTGAATTTGGTGCATTTTTACAAAAAGCTAAAAAATAATCGATGAAAAGTCTCCGGAATATTGACAACAAATACAATTTTAATGCTACAGACATGCATTCTTGTTTCAATACATATAATGTAATGTGGTAAGCAAATTCGTTTTTCAATAAGGAAATTCAGATTTAAAATTAAACAATATTTTTCAAATTAAATAATAGAATGTTAAACAAATTAAATTAAAACAAGCTACAAATGATCGTGCCTTGGAGAAAATAATTCTAAAACTTACCAAATAGACAGACAAGTAAAATAATAGCGATCTTCATTCTAGATATTAATCTAACAATTGATCTTCTTTAATTCCTTTCCCACTTTTATAAGGAGAACATCGTGTGTAAATAGACCTTATCAGTCCCATTTACTAGTATAGTCCAATTCTGGTTCGAAATGGTTGAAATGTGAAAATTTCGTGACCTTAACACTTTCACAATTCTGTATTCTGTCATAAACGAAAAAAGTGAACATTTTCCTGTTTTGGGTTATAAAAAATTCCAATTTACCTCAACCACGCAGTTTAAAAGCAATGTAGATATAGGCCGTTAGCATTTCTTTTCATAAAACATTGTCTCAAAAGATGTAATATAGATGTATTTTTTAGTTCACAGGATAAACTGACGTTAATAAATGTTGAATGGCTGTTTGTCACCACTAAGCCGTCTTTCGATAATAAAGGAATAATCTCTTCATCTATAGTCACTCAAACCGGGAAAGAAACTAAAAATTTAATGCCAGCAAAACCTATTGTTTTACCTTATTTTAGACTCAAAATTACGGCGTTGTTTGAATATATATTAAAGTACATAAGGTACAATGTAAAGAGTTAACAAAGAAACGTTCTACAATGATAATGTTGTTCAAAGTTTGAAATGTCCTGTGAAAAGCCTCTAGTTTTTAACCTATGAACCTGCGAACTCTTGTATGAAAGCCCGAGTGTCAAGTTACTTAATAATCTTTCTCACAGATAACAAACATCAGATCACTTAGAATCGAAAATCATTTATAAAATTTTCCTTTTTTTTGTAATAAGAATGGTCAGGAGGTGTTAATTAAGGTATGTCATTTATATTGATTTACTATTTATTTATAGTTTCTGAAAAATATTTCTTTTAAAAAGTGAACAAAATTTTTTGGAAAGGATTGGAAAGTGTACTTGTAACCTGCCACCTACTGACTACTTAATTACGAGCTACACCTTTTAATGTGCTGCTAGCGTGCATACTAAGCAATTTTCTCGCTTACATTTTCTGAAGGACACTATCAGATGCTGCATCAGCTTTTATCCATCATATCGGTAGTCTAGTATAAGCGTGCCATTTCAAGTAAGTTATGTCATGCACTTTTTCCCAACCCTATCAATAAAAAATATATAATTGATATTTGCTGCTACTTTAATAAGCACACTTCGTTCGGGTATAACAGAAAAAAACTCCATTGCTCAGGACCAGAATAATGTGAAGCTAAGCGTGTTAGAACTCATTTATATTACAGTATACTTTGCCCTGAACATGCTGAACATGCATTGAATACAAGTCGCTACAATTTTAGCAACAATATTAAATTAATCACTTGCATGTATTACGAATTCAATAATGCTAAATTTTATTACCATTACCTGCTGGTATGTTCTATTTAACAGATCATAATATGATTCATAGTTTGTTAAAAAATTCCATCTATTTTTCATCTTATGTTTTTCACATGTTCAAATACAAAAAAGTAAAGTTTTACTTAAATATTCCGTTGTAATGTTTCCGTCACTTTGGTATGCCTTTGTTAGTCGACTCATTTGTAAATGTAGCTTGCTTTAATATACTGTTATATGGCTTTAATCTTAATACAATTTTGTGAACAGAAAAACAGAAGCGCAACATTATCATTGTGTTCCGTAGTATTAAATTTGCGATCGCTATAACGTCTCCGAACATTTTTGTTATAAATTTTGATATGATGCTCCGGATCATTGTCTGATTTTTCAAATTTACGGTCGTTAAATCAGTATTTTTACCCAAAACTGCAAAACTCCAACCCCTAAAAAATTTAGAACCATTAGTTGAGACATATCCTAATTTCAAGTCGATGTTCTTCTTTTTGTTGATATTTATTCAAAATGTGAAAAAGAATTATCGATTTATCTTTCTAAATGAACAAAGAACTAGCTGGCAACCCAATCAAATATTTTACCTTTAAAATTTGAAACAAGGGCGATAAAAGTCAGATGTTGCGTTTCTATTGGCGTTCAGTATATTATTTTTAAGGCATGTCTTTAAAAACATGAATCCATAATAGGTCAATTTTAATCATATGTAATTGTATTTTGTGCTAATAAATGATCAAACATTGACTTATAACTTTTTAGAGAACAAACTGGATGACTTTGACTTTCCTGTTGTAAACTTCTCATATTTATGTGGCCATATTCATGCTTTCCATGCCTACGGGGTTTATATGTCGCACTTGATTTGTATCCTGATGTTTCAAACATCATGATTTTCTGAAGAGAGCTTTACAAAACAAAGTAAAAGATAAAACGAAATAAAAAGATCCTGTTATCTTTTTACCTAAAATCAAGTATTTTTATCTTGGATTTCTATTTTGTTAAACAAAACACTGATGTTTAAATTTCCTAGGACGGTCTTTAAGTTGTGAATGAAGAATCGTGCTATAAAGGGTTGAAAACTTTCGATTTATTTAATAACCACATTTGAAGCCTGTGGAGTACGTTTTATTACAGTACTTTTGAAGGCCTTGCTTGACTATTGACAGTGATATTGTAAGTAATTGTGAAAGAGGCTTGTTGGAGCTTCTGGATGATACTGTTGCTTTTGTTTATGTTTTCATGATGTTTGGAAAGAGTTAACGGTTATTGTATCAACTGTTTGTGTAGGCCTTTTTATTTCTTTATAGTTTATGAATTTAAGCAAAGATAAACGTTTTTTATGTAAACTTGAGTGGAAGGATTCTAACAAAATGTGAAAGCATAGTGAAAGCAAGATAATTGAAACAGAAAGCACGTGTTATTTTAAGCTAACGAGATTGTTCAACATGGATGATGCGTTATAGGATAAAAGTGGGTCAAGTTTTTCCCCAAAGTTTCAAGACTCTAAAGTGTTTAAAATAAAACAATAATAATTGCTTAGAATGCAAAACAAGTTAAGTACTATAAGAATGATATTTTTCGTTAAGTGAAACAGAAGCCGGTCATAAATTATTTTGCTTTTTATTTTCTATTTCCGAATGAAAGTTCTAAAGCGGGGAAGATACTTCCGGCTAAGGCTAAATTGAAAACACAATCATATTGCCCAAACGATTGTCGGCAAGGTCCAGTATTTCTCGTCATCTGTCCTAATTGTTATTTGCTTATTACTTAAACTTGCAAACGTAAGAGGAGCAAATGAGAATAACGACTAATGCTAAATGTCTAAGTTTAAATTTTCTTTTTTAATAACACATGTATACAACTCAAGTTTCAAGGTTCAAATGTTGATGTAATGGTTAGCTTTCTCGCCACGAGTGCTGAAGATATTTGGTTCGATTCCCAGGCTGGGTCAACCCAAAGACTTTAAATTTGTATTTGGTACTTATCCGCTAAGCATAGAGCATTAGGGAGTCAGAGTAGATTGCTCGGTCCAGGATCAGAATAATGTGTCTGTGTAAAGTGGAAATTCGTCCTGCAGATTGTTTCTTTCGTGAGCTAGCACGTCCAAATCAGCGTGTCGCTCTAGTACAAAGCAGAATCAAATCATTATCATTTATTAAAATGCTCTCGTCCTGAATTTACGAATCACTTGCCGCTGGACGTTAAGTAACATTCAATTAATCAATCATCAAATGGTATGTAAAATGGCAGTCATGATTGTAAGAACATGAAACAGAGATAAAACAGTAGCTGGTAAATTTGAAGCTTTCAACAAACAAAATCTTGTTACTGATAACAAATTGACAAAACTTTTATATGGGTTATAAGAAGTGGCTTTGCATCATTGACAATTCAAAATACAAAGTGAGATTTTTTTCTTCTTAAAAACAGGCAAAACAGTTCAGCTTATCGAAATTTAACTTTTGCTCCTTTAAATGTTTGTATCCTGCTCAGAGGGGGTGGGCAGCTCGACGGACATGTTATGTATTTTATTGTTTATATAAATTACCGTTGTAACAGAATAAGTAACCTCTTTCTGTTGTATTTATATTTTAGTTTTCTGACTTTTCAGTTGTGTGCAAATATTACAATTGATCTAACTTCCCGATATTTTACTACTTCCAAACAAAACTATTACCTTCATTTTAATTTCTTAATGTTAAATGTTTTAACACAAACTCAAAGAAAATCCTTTTAAGTTCATATCTTTACTATCAAAACCCGTTCACATAAATAACATGTATATAATTGGTTAAAATAACATCCATATGTACAAAATAAATTGAAACCGGAGTCTTTTCACAAAATTAGAATCTGGAACATCTGCAGCGCCCGTCAATACAGTGGCGACGTCTCACGTCACAATCCCATCCGGTTAATGCGTCACACTCAGCTTTTGTGGTACAACCTTGCAACAACAAAAAAACAATATGTTAATTTCCAAAAATAAAAAAATTTTGTTTCTGGCGAGTATCTACAATACTGGTTTATTCATTTCAGTACCGAATCAGGTGTCTTGTCTTATTTTACAGATTTATATATATTCTTTTAAAGGTAGAAGTCAGATCCGGCACAAACCTCCCTATGTTTAGCGACTTGTTTTTCTTCTGAAGTAGGTTCTATAAGGACCACTTTCGGTCTCAAAAATAAAGTATAAATTTGATGTTTTACATTTTTGCCAACAAAATGTCATATCTTGAAGATTAATTTACCATTTCTAAACAAAAATGGAATATCTATCAAATTTGCCGACAAAACTCTAATACAAGTTTATCAATGTTGAATATTTTGATTGTGAATTTTGATATTCATAATTAGTACTGATTTTTAACACTTTATTGGCCGCATCCGCGTTACACCTCATTTCACTTTTTATCTTTGTCTTCAGGTCGAACATAGCTATAACGGCTTCTATAGATCCTCATTGATGGGGTAAATTAATATATTTTCTCCCCGCGTAATAAGTACTTTAAGGTTATATTATAATATAACTTCTATGTAGTTTATTGATTTACATCATGTGGGTAAATATTTTGCGTATTTCCCATACGGCTAAAAAGATTTCAGTTAAAAAATCTCCAATATTCAACAAAAATATTATCATTTTTTAAAATTCTTGGAATTGAAAGTATTTTTATGACGTCAGTAACTTAATCACATGCAACTTGTATATGAAAAATAAAAACGGATGTACATGTACATGTATTGAGTTCATTTATTCAAGAGGCAGTTTTATATCGTATTATACTTAGGTTTTGGTGAAGTGCAAATTTGTTCAGCAGAAACGAACCTAACTTCAATCTTTTCCTTTAATATATAAAATACGGAATATTGGTTCATCTCTATAGTATCAGCAAGTAGGGGACCTGTTACCTTTTATTCACAGTGAATGATAAATAAGGATCCTAGTACAGTTGCACCAATGAGAACAGAGAAAGCCAAAGTTTCACAGTACCTAGCCTCACAAATGTAAAGGAGTTTATGTAATCTAAGATGTGGTCCAATATCATTGCGGTTTGCCTCTATGGATTTGGGAGTTTTGTTGACCGACAGTTCCTTCTGGGTATCTTAATGCTACCCAAGAAGGGGCCTTGTGAACGATAAAAACTATTGACTAACAGTACTAAATTGTGAAATGGATTTTCTAAAGGTAACTTAAGTGGTATATATATATACTACCATCATCTCTGAACAAATTTGGTAAAATAACGAAGTTGGTAAAAACAAAGTCCATTACTAAACTGAAATTTATCTAACATATTTTCATAGTTAACCTTTCGAGGTTTGGGTTGAAAATGTGAATACTTTTCTAATTAATAAGGAATGGGTTGCCGTCTTTCCTGTATTTATTTCGTAACTTTATTTATAAAAAATTGAAAAAAAATCTTTGTTTTTGTTTAAAGCGCTTTAGTTTTATTCGAGTATTCTAAGCCGAATTAAGATATATATAAGTTAAAATCTAATGTCTGTTATTTTTTATAATTTGCTAATTAATATTATTTGGGAACACACCTCTAACGATTTTGATGCTCATTTCCAAAACAATGTAGCACGTTTTTATAAGTTTCAGTTTGTAGATTTGAAGTATGTTTTTTAATCAGTATTATAAGATGTAACATGTTTAATGTCCACTTTACTTTGATCATGGTTTTCCACACATGTGCATTGCCCACTGAGGCAGGTTAGATGCCAGTTCCTGTCGCAGTTTAGATGTGAACATTGGGTATTCAAGTTGTCATTTCCAGTGCAGGTCTCGCCACTAATCAGACCTGTAAATAAGTATCATAATTTATTTAAAGTTTTGCCTGTAATTAATAGATGCAAAAGAAACCATATCAAGGAATTTCAAACTTTGAAAACCAAAACAAACCGTATCGTTAACGAAACAGGAACATATCACAATAAAAAAGACATATTCGATAATGATTGATATTAAACAAATGTAAACTAAAGGCAACAGCTTACCGAAATATTATGCAGTTCACATTCCAGAAAAGTTGTGGATTGTGACTTCTGGCATATATTTAAAAGAAAGAATAAGGAATACATGTGTATAAACAAAAAAGACACACTCCACCCTTTTTTTATTGTACACTGCAGAATTTTTCTTTAAGCTGTTGCCCTATATTGCATATTTTTTCTTTTAGATATTACATTTTCAAACCTAAAATAATTAGAATATCATACTTGAAAAGCAAATAACTATAATATACCTAAAATATTTGTCAACTATACGATCACAATAGTATAAGCGGTTATCATTTATTAAAGAAATTAATTTTGTTAGATAAAAAGTCTTTTTGTGATGAGGATGATTTAGAGGGACTAATTCATTGTATTTTTACCTGAATTCCTACTTTGGTGTCTTTTTATAAATAGGTAAAACTATTGGATGAAAAGTATTCCGATTTATGAAAAAAAAAATTTCAAACTACAAACTTGCATTCTTGCTTCAAAACAAATATGGTATTTGTTAACTTGAAGGAAAATTCGCTTTTTCATAAGTTAAATGATTTACTGGTAATATGAACAAAACAGATTCAAAACAATGCTTTTAATTTAAAACAGAGGAATACAAATTAAACTAAAACAAACTTCAAATGATCGTGCCTTGAGTCAAATAAGTAAAAAACTTACCAAAAAGACACACAAGTAAAATAATAGCGATCTTCATTCTGGATATTTATGTAACAACTGATCTATCTTTGATTCCTTTCCCAGTTTTATAAGGAGAACATCGTGTGTAAATAATTCTTATCAGTCATAATTACTAGTACACTCCAACTTTGGTGGTTCAAAGTGGTTGAAATGTGAAAATTTCGTGACACAAACACATTAACAATTCTGTATTCTGTCATAAACGAAAAATGTGAACACATTCCAGGTTTAGGTAAATAAAAATCTACTTCATCCCTACCACTCAGTTTAGAAGCAAAGAAAATATAGACCGTTAGCATTTCCTTCCATGGAACATTGTCTCCAAAAGATAGAACCACAGGTAATGTTTAATTCACAGAATCGAAATACGCCAATAAATTTTGAAGGGCTGATTGTTTCCCCTGAGGTGACCATTAAAGTTGTTTAGACAATACAAGAATAATCTCGTTATCTAGTCGCTTAAACCGGGAAATATTCTTACAATAATTTATTGCCAGCAGAACATATTGTTTAAACTTGATTTAAGACTTCAAATTACGGCCTTGTTTGAACATTAAAGTACATCTGGTACAAAATAAAACTTAAGAGTGAACAATGATACTCTCTACAATAGCGCTGTTCAAAGTTTGAAATTTTTTGTTAAAAGGTTCTAATTTTAAATCTTTCCATAAATTTGCATATCCATGCATGAAAGTGAGGGTGTGAAGTTACCTTTATATCATTTCCTAAAAGTGAAATCGAAAATCTTTTTTTAAAACTGTGTAAATTACCCATGTGAGAGATGAAAGTGCATAGTCCAAAGAGTCAAGACAAATTTGGAACAAATGAAAGGATATAACGAATAAAAAAGAACACAGGCTCGGAATCCAGAACTCCTTTACAAAACAGGAAATTGCAAGTAAAACATTGTTGTCTACGTAGCCGCATTTGCCAGAAGCCTTCACAGTCATAGACGTAAATTCATTTGTCATAATTAGTTATAAGAAGGTTTAGGTAGTAAAACTTGGGTATATGATTTGGATTGATTTTCCGTTAATTTATTGTGTCTGTAGATTATTGCCTTAAAAATGAACAAAAACAGTTTGGAAAGCATCGGAAAGTTTTCTTGTAACCTGCTTTTTACTACGAGCTAAACTTTTCAATGTGGCTTGCTTTACACTATTCTCACAAACATTTTCTTAAGGGCACTATCAGAAGTTTTCATCCATCATATCCGTTCAAATATTTGTATTTTTTAATGAGCACAAGGCGTTCGGGGTTAACAGAAAAGACTAGATTGCTCGGGGTCATAATAATGTGACCGGAAAGGGTGATATGTCTTCCTGCCGAAGCTAAGCGTGTCGACTAGTATATACAGGGCTCATTCAGTATACTTTGTCTTGAACATGCATTGAATTTAAGCTGCTACAATTTAAGTACATTTATTAAATAGATGTTTTGCATGAAATCCGAATTCAACAACGCTAAATTTATGACCATATTCAGCAGTTCTGTTCTATTGTAAAGATTATAATATGGTTGTAGTTTTCAGTGTAGTGTATTGTGTTCTAAGTTTGTCTTACTTTTCATTTTGTTGGCAATGGTAATGTTTGTCTTCCGGCTTCACGATTTCTGTCTGTTATTACTAAGCTTCCCTGTCCTGATATTCTGCTATCCATTTACGGGTACTGGAATGTATGTTAGATAGAAAGATACATTTGACATCTTTCCAATATTTTCATATGTCAAATTCCCCGAGTTTTATCTTTATATTTGGTTTAATGTCGTTTATTACGCCATGAACTTTACACATCAATTGGTTCATGAGAGTTACTAGAAAATATAATGGTTTTGACTTCTTTTCTACTTTTTGGCCCCTAGCGTCTCTGGTGAAGGTAAATTAGGAAAAACGCTTTGCACGGCACGCATGTACATATTGCTTTTGAATATTTCTTATAAACGTATGAAAGATGTGGATTGTGTTTTTCTAGCATATATTCAATATCATTCTTTTAAATAGAAAAAGGATATGCTTCTTTTTCATGCAGTACGTACCATTCAAGTATTACAGAAAAGACATGTCCGTTATTTTTAAGAAGAAAGTGTCTGAATAGGGCAACATTTCTTGATGTAGACTTTTACCTTGTAATCCTGTAGGTTAAAACTCAAGCTCAGCATATCGATCAATTGTTTAAACCATGCATCATCTATTTAGTCATTCATGTACCTCAACATGCTTTCTTCCAGATTATGCACAGCATATCTTCTCGAACGTTAAGTAACACTTTTTCAATTAGTAGTAAAAAAAATTAAATTTAAGTAGATTAAATGGTTTGTATAAAACACCATATATCTTTAATAAATTTATCACATTGGAAAGGATCTATAAACCCAAACTACTCCATTTGACAGGTGTTGCATTGTGGCGTGATAGTGTAAATTTTGTACCGGTTTGTAAATGAAAGTAGACGATATTTTTGTTGTTACGCTTGATTTCAAAATATTAACAAACAAATATATAAATAGATTTTGCCCGTTTTGCCTCAAGGAATACATTTTTTATTTCAATAGTAAGACAGCAAACACTGTGTCAAAGAAAAGAAGATAACTAGACACTACATCCAAGAATGTTGCCATATCTAATATATCATTAATAAATTGCATTAAAATCTGCTGATAACTGATATATTGAAACGCAACAGACGCTTTGACTACGAGTTACACGACGGGTGCCATTGGGTGGAGCAGGAGTTTCTATCCGGAGCACCTGAGCTCGGATTCGTTTTCATGGGTTCGTGTATGTCACCCATTTCTTTCCTGTGTAGTGTTTCGTGTATGATTAATTGTCTTTCGATTTTTTTATTTGCCATATGTATTGTTTGTTCTTTGACTTTATTGGGGCCCTTTCGAATCTTATTTTGTGATATTTTTGAGTAACCTTGACTATCTTATAAACTATATTTCCACAGCATTAAGAAGACAGTATATTTTGTCAATGTTCTATAAATGAACAAATCAATTATTATTTTTTAAGTCATCATTTTGATATAAATATGAAAAGCTTGTAACTTTAAAAAAATAATTTGGGTTTCTGAGAACAATACTCTATTACTATGTGGTTTTCATTTGCAAAATTTAATCAGCTTAATACGGAGGCCTATTTTTTATAATAATAAAATAATTTTCTCAGATTTTCAGATATTTACACGAAGGTCATTTCTATGCATTGATTTTCTTTTAAAATTTTAGTTAAATTCAACTCATATTTAAATCATTCAACTTTTTCGTTATTATAAAATGGGACAACTCTTAAAAAGAGATATATCTCTTAATAATTTCTATAAAAAAAATAATGCACAACGATTTTCAATTTTGTGTTTTGTACTAAGTAAACGAGGACAGTTACCCCCATTATTCATTGTAATTTAGATAGTTTATTTATAAAAAGTAACTTATCCATTTGTTTGTTAAAAATTTTCTGCTGGTTTTAACCAATTTAATTTTTTGTAAAATAAAAATAAAAATTGCAACGTTTTTTTAATTTAAAAGAGAAAAAAAATATATGAAGAAAATAAAGAATAAATAGCGTTATGTCAATGAACTTGTTTTTGAAATAAAAGCAGGTTAAAATATCAGGAAATCGGTATATCTAGATTTTCATAGTATTTATTATTGCAAGATTTGACTCTCAAAATCATTAAAAAGGACTTGGATTTTTTAAAATTTGATTGAATATCTATTAAGACATACGCAACACAAATTTAATAGAAACATAATGATAATTAGTACAAATTAGTACAAAAATATCAATTTATTAAGATAGATTATGCCTGAGAAGTTTGAATTTCTGAAAAAAAAATCAGGTTAACTGTAATAGATAATTAAAGCCTTTAAATTTTAAGGTAAGTTTATTATTAGGCGTCTTTTCATTAGGTTTGGCGCATTTCCAGGTGAGAAAGGTGACTCTGCAAAAGAGCATACTCCATATTCTGCCCCGAAAATTCGCCAGCTTTTTCACGAAAACCGTAATCCACTCATCTGTCAAACAAATGACAAGTTTGACTCTAAAGTTTGTCATCATGTAAAAACTTTACCATGCCAAGGTTGGATGCTCCTACCAAAAACATAATCTGCGATACAAGTCAGTTTATCCCAAATCAAATTTGCACGAACCGAGAATTTTAACCAGAGCACAACATCCCGGATATGGCGCATTTTCATCATACTGATTGTACTAATGACTGTCACAGGAGTGGCAGACTGCGCAAACCTACGATAAGACTAGATCTCTACATCCAGCTCTTTAATCTACGAAATTGCCCAATTAACCCAATAGCCACTGCAGTCAAATTACCTGTATTGTAGCGAATCTGTTCCCAAACAGAACAAAAACTGCTTCGTCAATATGGCATTATACACAGAAGACCATATGTTGGCCTAATATTGACACAGTTACATAGACGGAAAATAATTCGTTGGAGCAACAGATGTAGGGACTTGATTTCAAAACTGTCAAAGTATTTTGCTCAGCGACGAGTTCCGGATTCAACTACAAAGACATGATGGAAAACTGAGAGTAAATCTTCGTAGGAATGATTGTTTCTCGTTCTCACTTCGGTGAATGCAGCTTAATGATGTGGGTGGAGATCTTCGGTGAACTTAAAATCAGATCTCTTGCACGTTTCCAGAAAATTTATCAGCACAAAGTACAGTGACGAAATCCTCCAACCTCACCTTGTTCCTTTAATTGACCGATAGAGTATGTTATTTCACCAGGACAACAGCCCGTATAACAAGAGATTAGCTTGCCAAAAGTAAGATTAATGTGCATCCATGACCCTCAGATCTATGGATTTTAATCCAATTGAACATCTATGAAACCAACTGAATAACGTGTGCACAAGCTCAAACCTCCACTGCAAACCATAGATCAACTCGTCAAATGTTACGACAGGAATGTTGAAGAATTGATTGATTGATTGTTGGTTGCTTAACGTCCAGTGGCAAATATTTCATGCATACTCAGGACGAAAACAAGTTAAACAATAATCAAGAATTACCTACAGAGCGGGTGGGTTGACGGACACAACATGACAAAGGCTTTTGACTGCCACTGGAAAATAGGGATTGGCAGGGACGCAAAATGTAGCCTTTTGTAGCGACTTAGCCTTCTTTTTTTCGAAATCTGCAAAAGGGATCTTCCTCCACACATGTCACCCACTAATGTCCACGGCCAGGTTTTTCGTGTTATAACCTGGCAACCCCTCAACGAGAGGGATTCCCCTCTCCGCCACCAAGGGATCGCACTGGTCAGCTCTGTGGGTCGAGCCCTGGAGACCACTCCATTGCCCAGGAAATGCCGAAGAAAGCCACTCAATTAAGTGCAAACAATGATGGAGTCAGTACAGAGGAGATACAGAGCTGTGCTAGCAACTCGAGATAGTCATACAGGAAACCGACTAACGATTTTTCAAGAAGCGACTTTGAAATGTTTTCCATTGACGTTAAGCATCAACTGTCACTGATAACAATTTTAAGTGAATATCTATATTTTTGACTGTTTAAGTCCAGTCTAGAATATATGCGTATTCTAATGAGACAAGACGAATTTGAATCAAAATAAAAGATAAAACAAAAAAAAAACATAACCTTGAATCATTCTTATTGTTGTCAATTCCAGGCACTACCCAAAATGTCATCAGGGTATGTGAATATTAACATGGTTAACAATTAAATGTTGACTTCGTCGATGGTGTAATGGTTAGCGTGCTCGCCTCGAGTGCTGAAGACCTTGGGTTCGATCCCTCGTCGGTCAAACCAAAGACATTAAAATTGGTATTTCCTCCTTCTCCGTAAAGCCCGCAGCACGTAGAAGTAAGAACAAAGACTGGTCTGCACAGAGTCAGAATAATTTATCTGGGTAGAGTGGCATGTCTTCCCGCACATCATTCATCATCATCATTCATTAATATTCTCATGTCTTGTGTTTTGAATATGCATCAATTATATTTACCGCTGGACGTTAAGCAACATTCATTTAATCAATCAATCAATCAACAAATGGAATGTATATGAGCAAAAGTTAATGCAGTCATGTTTGTAAGAACATAAAACAGATGGTAAATATAAATCTTTCAACAAAAAACATTACCTAATTACTGACAAAACAATTTGACAAAACTTTTATTTAAATCATTAGAAGTAGAAATGCGAAAGCTGCGTCACTGCATAGTTTAAAACAAAAAAGTCATATTTTCATACTAAAAACGGGTAAAGCAATTCAGCTTGTCGATCATTCATTAAGGCCGTAATGTGACTTGTATAAGTTTAATTTTGACTGTCATTTGGTCGGTGGTAGTCTTTTGGATTTTAATGTTTGTATCATGCTAAGAAGGGGCATTTCGACGGATGTCAAGAATGGAACATACTATTGTTGATATAAATACCGTTGAAACAGAATTTGTAACCTTTTTGTTGTTTTAATATTTTAGCTTTCTGGCGTTTAAATTTGTGAAAAACCTTTTATTTTATTAATTATTACAATTGATATTAACTTCCTGATATTTTACGGCTACCAAACAAACACCATTCCTTCATATTTATTTCTATACCGCCACATTTTGCAAATTTTTTAACACGAAATAGATGAAATCTCGTTTAATGTTCATATCTTTACTATCAAAACACTTTCACACAAATCACATGTACAATTGTTAATAATGATATGCTTATGTATAAAAATCAAAAAGTCTTGGTCTTTGCACAATTTTAAAACCTTGAACATCTGCAGCGACCGTCAATACAGTGGCGACGTCTCACGTCACAATCCCATCCGGTTAATGCGTCACACTCAGCTTTTGTTGTACAACCTTGAAACAAAAATATTCCCAACATATTTTTAAGTTTTAAAAAAATTTGGTTTTTGGCAAATAAATAGTCTACAAGTATTGTTTTATTTGATATTCAATTCGGTACCTAATCAGGTGTCTTTGTTTTATTTTACAAATTAAAATATATTCTTTTAAAGGTAGAAGTATTATCTTTTAAAAATCTCCTTATGTTTAGGGACTTTTTCTGGATATCAACGGAGGAAGTTCGTTAGGACTGTTTCCGTCCTAAAAAATATAACGTTTTGTATAAAGTTATGTTTTACATTTTTTGCAAACATTATACAATATCTTTAAGAATTAATATATCTATTCAAAAAATGCCAGGTTTATTGATTTAAACCGGCCAAACTTCCTCTAATAATGGAATGTCAAACAAAATTGCTGAAAAAAACGTCTAATACAAGTTTATTAATGTTGAAAAGATAATTTGATTTTGAATGGAGCAAAATAATAGAATTTCTACTCGTGTATAAAATTGAACTAATAATAAAACTTTTATGTAGTTAAATGAGTTGCATCATAAGTGTAAAATTTATTTTGCGTATTACACATGCCGTCAATACGATAAAACCCTAAAACCTCACAAAACCAACAAAAATATTAACATTTTCAAGGAAATTCACGTATTTTAATGACGTCAGGTACTTACTTATACCAAAAAAGCCTAACATATTGAGAGCATTTATTTTCGAATTTCTCTTTCAATTTTAGATTAACACATAAAGTTTCTAAACAAAAATTTCCATTTTTCAACAAAAAGTTGACCTCTTCTCGGATTGACGTAAATCCGGATTACAGTTTAAAGATTTCACGACGGGTGGTGCGGGCAAGACAGTGAATGCTTACCCTTGCGAAAGACCTAATCCCTCTCCTGCTTTGTGAAGAAGTTCGTGGTTCCAATCCAAGCCTTTGTTCCTTTTGTTTTCGTTTTATCTTTTAGTTTTTTCAAATTTGTCTTGTCTCTTTGAACTTTGCCATTTTGATTTCTCATATCGGTAATCTACACTAAAAGGAATTGTAATAACTTTCGAAGTTTGAGTTTTAAAATACAAAATTATCAATGTTTAATAAATATGGAAAAATTAGGCATGCTATATGTACATTTCAAGGGGTAACCTCTCATCAGTAGCATTAGAACCGAAACATAGGAAGTCAAATATTCAAATATAGCAAAAGAAGCACTCAAAT
>JAULBM010292961.1:0-26105 GCA_032357055.1 Geukensia granosissima | reverse complement strand
GCATACCCAATATTGCTGACCTATCATATATAGTTACTGAGAAACTGACCTAAGCATGAAAACTTGACGCTGGAGGTATAAGAATCACTGAACCATGCAAAGTAGGTCAAGGACCAAAGTCATGTGGTTGGTCGTTAAATTCATATCACGAACTATAAGCACACTAACTGTGGTCATCCTAGCATTATTACTTTCAGAGATATAGAGCTTTCAAAAAAACTAACGCTGCCGCCGCCACCGCCCGAAAGTAACACCTATGTCTCGCTTTCGCAACTTCGTCGCAGGCGAGACAATAAAAAATTGAATTCTCCCACCAACCCAAGTTTTATTTTAAAAGATGGATGAAAATCTAGTTTAAAAAGTTTATTTGGCCTAATTAGGGCACAGTCAAGCGGTCATTATTTATAAGATGTTGTGGTAACATCTAAAACTGCTTGACCACTGCAACCTACTTTGATGGAAAGGTATTTGATGGTTATTCCTTTTCAAAACTGCATCCATGTCTGGTGTCCAAACCTGCTTATCAAGATGACCTCACTGCCCAACTCTGTTGGGCTGTACTGGTAACTGTTTACAGAGCTCCTAGCTAGTATGAAACTCAACTGCTGAACCAATGAAACCAAACTTTAGCTGCATGTTGTTTCTACAGAATTGTGAATCAGCCCTCCTAAAAACCCTGTGATTATATGTGTAGATTTTCAACTGGTTTCTTAATATATGTAACCATTTAAGCTTGTTTCATTACTTTGCATTCCTGGTCTGTCATTTGTCATCCTCTACCAACATTATGTCCTACATCACTGAACACTACCCAGATGACCATCATAGCCAAACTAAGTTCCTCAAAGGTTTCTTTGTAAAATTCACTGGAACTGCTAACAGTTGGATGGCTTAGTCTTAGTATGGTCTTCTTCCAAAGTTGTGGCATTTCAATCCAACCCAGCCGACTTTAATTCAACATGGAACTTTAAGGGAATCTTCAATTGCATCAAAACATTGGTGGAATGGTTCTTAGGTAATCCTCTTCCAACATTGTCTGACATGAACACCCATAACCCAAAATGGCAGTGATGGCCATCAGATATCAGTTTGATCAATATGTAGTTTCAGACATAAAGATTTGTAAGTGAATTTTAATTCCTCATAGAACCTCTTAAAAATTGTTTTGTCTGAAACTACACAGCTAATTTGGTGGGATAGTCTTTATACGGTCTTCTTTCAAATTTTTGTCTGGCATTTCTGTCCCAACCCAGCCAAGTAGAATCTTAAAATAGGAAATTGTAACCAAACTTTTGTAGATTGGTTCTTAGGTTGTCCCTTTTGAACATTGTGTCTGACAAGAACACCTTTCAGCCAAGATGGTCACCAAAGCCAAACATGGTTCCCCATATGATCTTATGTAAACTTCACTTAAAAATCTTTTTTGTTTGAAACTACATAGCCAATAGTAACCAAACTTTGATTGTGTGGTCCTCCGCCAAAATAGTGTATGGCATCCCTGACAGGTGGCAAGATGGGTGCCATTGTCAAACTAAGGACCAAATGAAAATTATAAAAAGATCAAAAGATGTAGGATATGAAAATAAATGCCAAAAAGACTAACCTATTCCCTATTTCTAATTTCTTAAAATATAAAATTAAGTGTACAAAGTGTTAATGGGATTAATCTTCACCAGGAAAAATAGGGGCCAAAATATTGATAGTCCAAAATGCAAATGCTTTCAAAAACTAGAGGCTCCTATCACTCACCTGACATTGGGCCAATCAGAAACAAACATTAAATGGCCAATAGTGGCCATAATTCTTCTTCAACATTTTAAAGAATCCCCATATAGCTGTTTCCTGTCAAATATTCCTTTTGGCATATTTTATATATCTCAGCTTATCAGAAACAAGAATCATCAAAGGCTGCCATCTTTCTGCACGATCAAGACAAAATGAGCAAATTTTGTAGAGAACCTGGCATAGATGCTACCTGTAAAATATTGTTCATTTGGCGTAGCGGTTTCCAAGAAAAAAATTTTCAGCCAATTAGAAACAAGAATCATCCATGTTTTTTGTCTGATTGGAACAAAATGAGCAAACTTTGAGAAGAACCTTCCAAAGATACTTCCTGTAAAGTTTGGTTCCATTTGGCCTAGAGTTCAGAGAAAAAGATGAAAATGTGAAGGGATGAGCGATGGACAGACAGACAACAGATGCCAAGCCTATAGCTTAAATGTACTAGCCTGAAACTGAAGTCAACCCATCAGAGGGAATTGGTCTAAAATCCCTGCATACCAACCAAGTTGGCCAACACAGCTAAATTCTTTTCAGAAAGGATCTCAGGATAAATTGACTTGAGAATCTTCTTGTGTGAAACAAATGTTTGTCTTCTAGGCAATAGAATAAGTAAAGGATCTAAATGAAGCATTCTATCAACATTGTTTTTAGTTGGAATTGGATAACATATATATTGAAGCTTTATGTGGCAAGTCTCACAAGAGAAGTTAAAAATGTGCCACAATTGATTATTTTAGAAGAAGTAGAGTAGTACCCATGAAAATTGTTTTAGCCATTTCCCTTGTAATTCCTAAAAGGGAATCTCATTCCTGCACCAACCTAGTGACCTATTTTTGAAATGGAAAATTGTCTTGTACGAAATAAAACAACCTTTTCAAATTTATGACTGCTGCACTTAATAAATGTCTTTTATCTTCATGTTGGGGAGGGGGGGAGGTAAGGAAATCTGATTCTCTGGGTGGATGCTTTCCTTTTGGTAACTTCTTATCACTTTGTTAAATTTGTAGGTGGTCAGGTTTTCTTCAAATTAGATTCTGTTGGTTACTTTACCAAAGATGAATGCATTTCTGTAGATAATTTTGCCATCACACACTCTGATATATTTTTTTAGGAACAGCCCTAAACTCAAAATAGAATTTGAAGACACCATTAATTCATGAGAAAGATAAGATCATAGCCAGTGGATAAAACAAAACATTAACGTCAGTACATAAAAGACTATACTCTATGTCCGAGTTTGCTGGAACGGGTAAAAAGGTTGTGAAAGAAAAACTCGACCATATTCTTATAAAATAGTGTTTATTTTGTAGGATGAAAAAAGTGTAAGTAACATTACTTTTTACCAATGCGGATGTTTTTTAAGCTGCACTGAGTTTTTAATTCTCTACTGGGATTTAACATTATAAAATTAGTCATTTGTTTGCTGCAAATGGCCAATTGCAGGCACTAGCACGAGACCGGGAGTAAAGATTTTAATCACTGTGTAAAATTAAGTTATTTGACTTGGATTAATTTACCTGCAAAAATTCTTAATGACAAGCCTGAATGGAATTTAAAAAAAAATTCTTCTGATATGTAATGCAAGAGGGGATCCAAATGAAAAAAAATTTCAAATTACTTTATCTAGGTCAAACTTCAGCACTCCCACCAAAAACAAAGATGGTCAACTCTGAACGTTAAATTCCTGTAGAAAACATGCAGTGAAAGTGTAGTATGTAAAACGTTTTTGCATAGTGTAAAGCATGGACCTTTTACTGTGGGATAATTCTTTCTCTGATCTAATATAAATCCAAAGGCGAAAACCACCATATAATTTAATTAAGCCTGAAATTTGAACTCCAGAAAAGCTTGACATCGAGTATACTGTCTATAGAGTATAGCATAAGTAAAACTGCGGGTAAGCTAAAAGTTCTGAAAGAGTAAGCAGCTCCTTAAAATGCAGATCCAGGCCTTAGGTTATATAACAATCATACATTTCCAATATATTTTCTAAAATTTTATGACTAAAATAAAATAGAAACCCACAAAAAAATTAATATTTTTATTAATTTTAAATGCTTTGATAAAAATATAAACTAAAATAGAACTAATTTTACATAAAAATGCATGTGTAGAAAAGTGAACACAGAGTTAGCACAGAAATATATCACAGATTAGTGCTGCCTTTACCAAAAAATACAGCAGAAATTTACACTCTCATCAGAGTCCTAAACAAATAATGCTATTTCATGAAATACAAAATTCATAAATCTTATGATTTATATGTTACTGCATAGTTTTCTTGGTCCCATTTTCAGATCATCAATAATATTCATTCATCATTGTTCTTGTGGTTTAAACCAAATTTGGAAATATGTTTCACACAACTAAATGTATTCTGGAAAAGGAACTGATTTCATTCAGGAATATGCCATCTTGTGTACAATGCATTTCTTTATGTAAAGGCCAATATCTTTCACCATGGTGTTGGGGATAGTTTTCTGTAAAATTTCAATACTGTTATTTCTAGTTATGTTGGGGTCATTTAAATATGTTCACACATGTCATACTGCTACGACAAGCTTTTCAAAATAATGAACCCATCAAAATATTACATTTTGTAAAAATCATATTTTCTGTCAAACAAGTACATCTACTGGTATAATCTATAATGAGAAATTTAACACATATAAGGAAATCCCTGAAAGTAAACACTTTTATTGGGTAAATGTACTTGAATAAATGTTTTAATGGAACAGCAAACCTTGATTTTTTTAATCACTACGTATAAATGATATCTTGAATGAGCATCAGTTTAAAATAAATTCAAAATGTATTAAAAGAGGTATATCATTGGACTGTCACAACACAAAAGATGTGGTAAGTGAGAAATGGAAAGTTTGTTAGTTTTGGTACGTTATTATTATAGAAAATAAAAATTATTGTGTTGTTGAATTCCTTCCCTACCAGCCAACACCAATTTTAACTGAATAGAAATATAAATCTAATGGTATTAGCAGTTTCTGAATAGGTGAACAAATAATGACTGATTGATTGATTGTTGTTGTTTTACGCCTTGTCGGCAGTATTTCAGCCATATCGTGGCGAGAACCTGCATATATCTAACACGGAAAAAACCATAAGATCAGTGTATATGCAAAGTACGATTTTGCTTAATCATGCCAATTAACCATAAATCAAACCAAAATACTTCAACAGAACTAAATTCTCACAAGTATTTACTATAACAATTTAATGCTTGTTTAAAAAATAACCATATTCCAGTTGAAAATTTAATCTATTTGTATTTACGTAAAATAAATCCTAATACTGATCAAACTGGCCTCACTAATTATCATTTCTAGTGGTAACAATTTTAGGGAACACAAGTAAGGGCTGTTCCAGCAAAACATACATGGGACCCAGGGAAGGCAAAATAAAAAAAAATAATCTACTTGGTTGTTTATCAGTGGAAAGTGCATCTATGGTCCATTGCTGGACTTCAAAATTTGCTTCTGTGTGTGAGCATATTGAAAATGAAAGGTTTTTTTACTGGAACTTTTTGTCTAACTGTTCTTACTACATGTATTTAATTTGATTCTATTGGTGCCTATAAAACATTTGCTCTTGCCTCTATGGGTGGGTATAAGTGAAATAAAATCACTTCTATGGGAGATTACACCAATTTCAAAGTGCCTTCCCCCCGTCCCATGTATGTTTTGCTGAAACAGCCCTAAGTAACAATATTGAATCAATTGTACAGATAGGTTTCACTTCAGTAATATCACTGTCTGTCAGTTATTATTAAAGGTTCAGTTTATAAACTCTTTGACAGCTTTTACGAATTAAACCAAAAGTACAAATATTTGTAAGTCACTGAACAAAAAACATACATAAAATATCCACCCAATGAGAAACCTCAGTGGTTTATCTTCCCTTACTGGGTTATCATATAGATCATTTCAATTTTGCATATTAATGAATATTTTCACATACAAATTATGAATTATCTGCCCTGTCACCATATTTGGTCACTTGGTAGTGCGAGTTGATATTGCAAATGTTTCTCATTAAACAAATCAAATGACTAATAGTTATAGATCAAGTAAACCCAATTAAGTACTGTTGTCGTCATTACAGTAATACACATGTCTCGTCCTCCATGACCCTGTTACAAGTGAGTTACAGTCAAAACTTTGTAACAGTAAATATACTTTATTTAGTTTCTTAAATTGCTTTGATTTAAAAAAACTACATCAATCAGAATTATTTTCAGCTGTTAAATAACAACAGCTCTTTTCTTACAGTAGTGGACATTTAAATTTGAGTCTTTATAGTAATCTAATAGAGATGAGGAATTATTCACACTTGAGTAGCTTTGATTTAAATGTCCAGCTGTTGTTATAATAGAGCTAAAAAGAATTCTGATTGAAGGTGTTTTTTTTAAATTGATAGAAGCAATTTTAGAAACTGAAAATTAAAATATGAATTCAGTTACAATGTTTCCACCATAACATCAAGTATTGTATACAAAACACCTTGATTTTTTAATACTATCAAACATTACTATTCACACTATCCCTATCAATCTCACTAATCTACAGAAAGACAATTTAATATCAATTCATAGTCTTTATAGTTCACTGGTATCGATGACAATACTGTGGAAACATTTTAGCATGTTAAGAATGACATCATACAAAGGTTACTTCGATCAGACATCGAACTACAGCACCAGTTGTACATGTACCCATAATCCCTTATTTTTTATAGGTGGTCACTGGTTAAATTCTTTTAGAAGACATTCCATTTGTCGTACACTTGCTTCCTTCAAAAAAAAAAGATTTTGTTAAAATATTTAATTTAAAAAAAAAACAGACTCAGAATGCTGAGCCTGTATTGCTCACCTGACATTGGGCCAACTGGAAACAAACATGAAATGACCAATAGTTGCCATGATTTTTGTTTTAACTTTATAGAGGATCTCCCAATGATGTTACTGGTCAAGATTGATTTTATTTGGCCAAGAGGTTTTATGAATTTTTTTTATGTCACACAATCAAAACCAAGAATCATCAGTGGCAGCTGTGTTTTTTGTCAGATTGAGATGAAATAAGGAAACTTAATACAAGACCTGGCTTTAAATTATTTTGTGTATTGGTTATCTTGTTGTGAAGCAAAGTTTAATGTTAACATGTCATGGGTACAAATTTTCACAATAAAATTCAGTGAAAATAAAACACAGTGAA
Source organism: Geukensia granosissima (assembly GCA_032357055.1). Classification (NCBI taxonomy): domain Eukaryota; kingdom Metazoa; phylum Mollusca; class Bivalvia; order Mytilida; family Mytilidae; genus Geukensia; species Geukensia granosissima. The sequence goes on along the minus strand of JAULBM010292961.1, from coordinate 19,095 downwards.
TATTACTATTTTCACTGCATCTTTTATGATGAGTATCACTTCCATAGTCTTTTCACCCCAAATACTGACAGATAGAATTCTTTCAAACTATCCAAGCTCTAAAACAGCTGATAAAACTGTTCACTGTTGTATGATATACAATCTTGGTTTGACAAAATTCAACAAATCAGGATTTGACATAAAGGGGATGTTTGACCGCCCTCGCTTGGTCAATTATCTATTTGGCAAGTCAAGATCAGCTTGTCAAGTAAGAAGAAATTACTATACAAAATTTTAAGATACTACCAGGGATAGCTGATTAAATCAGGGACAAGACTTTTGGAAATTCTTTTCTTTCTTTAAATTCTATATCCTTTTTATCTTTCTATATCATATATATGCATAATTGTATGCTTTCCCCATATAAACTATGAAAATAAGCCCATTATTTTTTAGCTGTAGCTGAACAAGGACCGTAACAAATATGTTACTTTTCTTTTGTGAAAGGCATAATATACAATATAGACTACGTTTTAGCAAAATAAAAAAAATCTATTTGTGGCACCTTTCAGTGATGATCAATCTTCAGTAATTGTATAAGTTAAAGTTTCAAAAACATAAGTTGCCAGTTGATCGCCACTGACAAAAATTACATATGCACTTTTTGTGAATTTAACTGATGTCTCAAAGAAACAAGCATTATTTGATAAACAGATCAATTGGTGTCAATCTTTATTTTTATCCTGCAATAAGCCATTTTATTATACAAATACACGTGTATGAATATAACAAAGTGGTATTCATATAGTAGCATAATATTTTCTCCTGTTATCCCAACAAATTATTAGCGAAACCGAAATTTATTTATATATATATATACTTACTTTATAAGCATTATGTTTCATCTCTAGATATTTATTGTGGTCTTTTTCTCGCTGCAACTGTTGCTGTAGTTTTTGTAACTGAAATTTGGTCTCATTATCAGTAGTATTAGCAAAATCTGCCAGGCGACTTATACTCTCACGGCTTGTCTGTAAATATACAAACATGTATCTGTATTACTTGTTGTACCTGTGTTGTAAAAATGGTACATTAAAGGAAAATATATTATCATGATTATCTGTACTGATAAACTATAAAAGTAAACAGAAGAAATAAGTGACAGTAAGTGAATGAGTAAAAAACAAATATTTCAAATATAACAAGCTAATTGATTACCATCAAAGAAGAGGTTACTCCTGCAGAATATTTTTTTAATAAGCAAAAATATAAGGGTCAGACAGGTGATAGCTTGAACAGTTTTTCCGACAGCATGTCAAAGTGGATTTGATGCCATGAAAATTCTGATGTGATCCAATCAAAATTTAGGTAACAAATCATGTTGCATTAGAATACTTCATTCATGCATGGGTACTATAAAACATCAAAGAGCAAATGTGTATATTTAAAGGTCTGTCTGTTTCTAATGCTAACTTACCACAATAATAAAAACATCTCAAGTATTTATAATTTACAGTAATCATACCAAATTTTTTATCCTAAAATAAGTTTTAACATATCAATGCTAACATATATCTTGCTTAATTATTAAAAACCCTACTTATTCTACGAGCACAAACATCTAACAAACAGCACATACATAAACACTCTATCACACAAGCCACAAAGTGAAACATGATATGCTCATTGACAATGATAATTTGGCTACTAAGTAGCAGTTGATAAAGGCTTGTTTGTATGATTGTAAATGCATGTAATTTAAAATAACAAGGCAGACAGGTCAGCTAAGGATTGGTTTGATCAAGGATGAAGATGGTTATTAGGAAACTGGAAACAATGGTGCAGTGTACCAAATGTGTGCAAGCCTTTTAAAATATGGATAATTCTCAAGAAACTGTATGGGAAACTCAAACCAGATAGAAAGCCAATAAAATACAACAGACCAAATGCTTGTAGCTTTTATTGTATCCAGTAATAGAAATATAAAGTAGATTCAACATAAACTGATTTATTTAGACAAATTTGAATAATTTCTTTGGAAAATGTTCATACACTAAATGTAGAACTAACCATAAAAGTAATTCAACTTTTACCAAAAATACACTTTACAGATAGCAGTTCCAGGTTTTCTGATTTGGAGTGCACAGTAAATCTTATTATCAACTGAAAATGTGAAACGAACACCTCAAAGTGTTTACAATTTGGCTGAATCCATGAAAATGTGAAACGAACATCTCAAGTGTTTACAATCTGTCTGAACCCATGAAAATGTGAAACGAACACCTCAAACTGTTTACAATTTGGCTGAACCCATGAAAATGTGAAACGAACACCTCAAAGTTTTTACAATCTGTCTGAACCCATAAAAATGTGAAACAAACACCTCAAAGTGTTTACAATCTGTCTGAACCCATCAAAATGTGAAATGAACACTTCAAAGTATTTACAATCTGTCTGAACCCATGAAAATGTGAAACGAACACCTCAAAGTGTTTACAATTTGGCTGCACCCATGAAAATGTGAAACGAACATCTCAAAGTGTTTACAATCTGTCTGAACCCATGAAAATGTGAAACGAACACCTCAAAGTGTTTACAATTTGGCTGAACCCATGAAAATGTGAAACGAACCCCTCAAAGTGTTTACAATCTGTCTGAACCCATGAAAATGTGAAACGAACACCTCAAAGTGTTTACAATCTGTCTGAACCATGAAAATGTGAAACGAACACCTCAAAGTGTTTACAATTTGGCTGAACCCATGAAAATGTGAAACGAACACCTCAAAGTGTTAACAATCTGGCTAACAATGACAGCTGACATCTACAAGTAAGGTGAAATCTATTGAGGTCTTTTTCATTTATAAATATATGAAATGAAAGAGGTGGAAGGTTTTTTCCATAGGATATTTACAATTATCGTCAGGTATTTGTTGCCTGATTTTTCCAGTATTAGGCACACGTAAGCCTACAGCCATGATATACATAAAAAAATCAGGCAAGTGTCACATGACGTTGATTATGACATTGGGTTTAAAAAAAATAGCAGATGTTTAAAAGGTATCAAATGACATTATAATCTGTATCAATGCTTGCCTAAGTGGGCTCACTGAAATACTAGTGATAATTTCAGTCTCAACCTTCAAGACCTCCATTATTCTATGTAATACAAGCAAATTTCAACCTTATTACTTTCATATTATATAATATAACAAACCTTTGACATCTTCATATATTTATTTCTGAAACAGCCTCAGAATTGCTATAGGACAAACTGACAATAAAACCTTCAGTATACAAGTAATACATCGCTATGGAATCTACAGACGTGAAAAGAACATCTAGGTGACAACATCAAAAAGTGCTTACTAGTGAGGCAGTGCTAAACTAATGATAAAATTTACCCCTTTTTTGATCCTTCTGTCTACCTCCTTAAAACAAACATATTAAACATAATACAGTATGAATGAAAAGAAACTGTATCTTTATTATTAGTTTCATAGTTTAATTTCCAATGGGTTGTGGTTCTAACATGACATCTTGAAACTAGAAAAAACATAATTTTTTTTAATCAAAACCTTCATTGGTTATTTTTTTCCTCAAAAAACAGGAAACAATTATTCTATTCTTATTTTCTGTCCTACTGAAATTATTTTTTAAAGCATTTAATCAATCTAAGGATTTTTTGTTCTTTAATTTTGTAAGGCTTTTTAATAGCTGGAGTGTGGGGTGAAGGGCTCTTAATACACGAAATATGATTTAGCTACTTCATATTTTTGCAGCATCTCATGTTTTAATGTGGTTTTTGCATGAAGTTCCTGTTTGTATACTGATACATGTGAAGTAAAATATTTTCCTATGCTACCAACCCTGATCATCTGTTTGGCCTTCTCTACAGCAGCATGAGCTTTTAATTTTTCTTCTTCTGCTTTCTTTCTCTGTTCTTCTGTATCTATTACTAAATCTGCTTGTTTTCTCCTACAAAATATACACAATATATATATAACCATAAAAAAAATTGACAGCACTAAAATAAAATCATTTTGAAAGTTTCATAACAAAAAATGTTCAAAATTATATATGGTTGAGAATCTAACTTTTTTATGCAAACTTTAGCTGTAATTCTTAGTTCATTTTTTAAAATAAAATAGAAATTTTCAATGTACGTTGGAGCAAGGTTATAATTTTGTAATTCTGAAAAATTTTGTTTACTTTTAGCTAATAAAATGAAATAAATTTTAGACACCTTGAGATGGTTCAATATGTTATATTAAATTAAAATGGATCACATGCAGTGTGTGAAACCAATTTTCTTTATTCCCAATTTAAATGAATATAAAAAAATGTCAATAACTCTGGCCTTTTCAAATCAAATATCATCTAAATGTACAGAATCCTTAAAGAGGACTTATAACAATTCCTCCAATACTGATAAAAAGTACCCTTATTTACACAATGTTATGTTTTCAATTTTTTTACAAAATATTAAACATTTTCAGATTTTTAAGGATACTGTGGCAAAGTTTTGTTGGAATTCATTTTTTCTGCAGTTGCAGTATAACAATGAAACTAAATATGCAACAACATATGTTACTGTAAGAAAACAACAAATCTATTTATTTCAATATCTTCACCAAACCTTTGTTTTATTGACAAATTCCTACATACTTTGAGGTGACTAATTCCTACATACTTTGAGGTGATTAATTTCTACATACTTTGAGGTGACTAATTCTACATACTTGGAGATGACTAATTCCTACATACTTGGAGGTGACTTACTCCTACATACTTTGAGGTGACTAATTCCTACATACTTTGAGGTGACTGTTTCCTACATATTTTGAGATGACTAATTCCAACATACTTTGAGGTGATTAATTTCTACATACTTTGAGGTGATTAATTCCTACATACTTTGAGGTGACTAATTCTACATATTTTGAGGTGACTAATTCTACATATTTTCAGGTGACTAATTCCTACATACTTTGAGGTGATTAATTTCTACATACTTTGATGTGACTAATTCTACATACTTGGAGGTGACTAATTCCTACATACTTTGAGGTGACTAATTCCTACATACTTTGAGGTGACTGTTTCCTACATATTTTGAGGTGACTTATTCCTTCATACTTTGAGGTGACTAATTCCTACATACTTTGAGGTGACTAATTCCTACATACTTTGAGGTGACTGTTTCCTACATACTTTGAGGTGACTAATTCCTACATACTTCGAGGCCACTAATTCCTACATACTTTAAGGGGACTAATTACTACATACTTTGAGGTGACTAATTCCTACATACTGCAAGGCGACTAATTCCTACATACTTTAAGGAGACTAATTCCTACATACTTTGAGGTGACTAATTCCTACATACTTCGAGGTGACTAATTCCTACATACTTTGAATTGACTAAATCCTACATTCTTTGAGGTGACTAATTCCTACATAATTCGAGGTGACTAAAACCTACATACTTTGAGGTGGCTTATTCCTACATACTTTGAGGTGGCTAATTCCTACATACTTTGAGGTGACTAATTCCTACATACTTTGAGGTGACTAATTCACTCTGCAACTTTTCAAATTTATTCCTAAACCAGTCATGAGCATCCTGCAGGTGGACGGAGATCTGAAACAGAAATACAAACAAAATCTTAAATATTAAACAGTTTAACGCAAGGGAAACAGAACAAAAGCATGTCAAACTTTTTTGAAAACAAAAGTCATCCTGAAAGGATATAATTAAAGCTGCTTTAAAAGACATCATTTCTCAAAAAAACAGTTAAACTTGACATTAAGGACACTCTATAAAGCAATTATTTGTACTGAAAGGTCACAATTAAGGACACCTCTATAAAGCAGTCACTAGCACTGAAAGGTCACCATTAAGGACACCTCTATAAAACAGTCACTTGCCCTGAAAGGTGACAATTTCTTACCCCCATTGCTTAATCTCTTTTTAAGTTGACCTTTTTAGCGAGGTAATTAATCTAGGATTTTCACATTTTCTATATCCCAAAAATGACTACTTAATAGAATTTGACTACAAAAAGCTTAATCATCTTCAGCTTCTTTTAGAAGTGATGAAACTTCTTTTGCAACCAAAAATTCCATCAAACTTTTAAAATCATTTTGTGAAAATTGTAAAACAAATTCAAGTTCTTGCCAGTTTTTATCAAATTGTGATAATGAATTTCTGCACATATAGATTGGTTCTGACCATGCTAAAACTTCTATGACAACATTAAGTTACATTTTTAACTTATTCAATAAAAAATAAATTAGTTTCTAGTTTCATTATCATAGATGAGTAATAAAGGGTTATTGCCAAATATTGGTGAATATTTTCCTGAGTAAAATATTTTATTTTGAGCTTTCAAGTGCAATTAATATTCTATGAGGGATAATATTTATTCATATTCGTGCAATAACCCTTTAATTGTATAGCAAAACCATTAAAATGGTAAAAACATTAATTTTATACATCAATGATGTCACTTTTACAGACCAATATTGCACTGTCTGCAATATCATGGACTTTGGGAATATAACGTTGCTATACAATATATGTAGATATAGTATGCTGCGTTTAGCATTCATGCATGGCTAAGCAATGAAATGAGTAGGAGTTTGGGTAGTACTCATGAAATGCCTACAAATATCAAAGGACAAGGACAAATGAAACGTGGAAAATTTAACAGGATCACTTATGCATGACGAGGGAACAATGCCATAAAATGGTTGTGTAATTGAGTTTTATGCATATAACAACAATTGCATGTTAGAAATAAACAACTACCACAAGCATAAGAATCGTAATATGAGAACTTTATAAATGTTAACACTGTTAGCAAAAAATGACTGAAAATGACTCATTTGCAAATATGTAATGTTTACGGCATAGGCCTACTCAGTCAGTATTCTCATACAGAGATAATTAAATGATGAAATATTGGGTTTCGAGGAAACAGTTGTAAATGATGCAAACAGTTATGCTGATTGAATGCCTAAAAACTGAACAATACTATTATGTTTTATAACATCACAATTCAAAGAAAAATGATTTGCATGTTATGACATCACAATTAAAAGGACAATGGTTTATGTATTATGACATCACAATTAAAAGAACAATGGTTTATGTATTATGACATCACAATTAAAAGAACAATGGTTTATGTATTATGACATCACAATTAAAAAACCAATGGTTTATGTATTATGACATCACAATTAAAAGAACAATGGTTTATGTATTATGACGTCACAATTCAAAGAACAATGGTTTATGTATTATGACATCACAAGTAAAAGAAGAATGGTTTATGTATTATACAATCTCAATACAAATATCAGATTTTTGAAAATCAGGCCACCCCAGGGTCTTGGAGCAGCCTTGTTTGGATTCAGACAGTTTTCATGAAGGCATTGATTCAAGTTCAAGGAGAAAGCTGCATAAGTAAAAAAAAAAAGGTAATTGATCCTCCAGTCTATAGAGCATACCTCAGTTGATTCATCCTGAGCTTCTTTTAATCGATTTTCTGTCTGTTTTCTCAGTCTGTCAATTTCTTCTTTCTGTTTTAATGAATGCTGTGAAACAAATAATAAACTAAATAAATGGATCAAAACAAAACCAATCACATTGTGCCTTATGCTGGCCTAACACAAATCTGCTGTCAACATGATGTGGGTGGTCAGAATAAGCACATGACAAAGGTTATACAGTAGGACCCTAAACGGCCATGTGTTAGGCCCTATGGGGAAATTAATAATTAAAAAAAAGAATGTAGGGTAAAATTTTAATGAGACTGCCTCGTGGAATGTCTTTTTCAAAAGTGGCATGTGTTTTAATTTTTTAATATTGATAAAATTTCACAAAAATATGTAAAATAATTTCAGCATGAAAAGAATTTTCAGGATCATAGTAATCTGGTACATGTGTATCTTTTTTTTTGGTTTGTAATGTGGATGCTTCTTTTAATTTATCAAATCAGGTAACATTTTATCCCACAAAATACATACAAATTTTCCCCTTTTAAATCTGAAGTTCTGTTTTCATGGGATACAACTGTAATGGCCCCTGAGAGACATTTGGAATTGTTCCACTCCTGACCAGAAGTTAATTTTGCAGATACATAAAGATAGAGTAACGCAAATATGCTGGCATCTTCAATAATTATGTTCTTAAAAGTTTGGTATAATAAAACAGTTGTTGCCTTTGTATGACATTTATTTCAAATCATTTTTAAACCCATTGAAGTTGACAGATTTTAATATGTACCCATATTACAGCAATAACTGAGTACTATCAGCTTTTTATCTATAGTGACTTTAGTATACTAAAATTATTTTTCCTTCCACATATTATTTTTGCAACTGTTATAAGCATTACCAAACTTTTTACTATAAAAGTATTTCTATTTCAAAACGCTTCTAAAAATATACAAATAAATTCTATTTAAATCTGTCATTAAGTATTCATTAAGGCTTTTAGAAATGTGAATTATTGCTAACTGTGAATTGTGGATCTATTGTTGTGTGTGAACTGTAGATTTATTGCTATGTGTGAATTGTGGATTTATTGCTTTGTGTGAATTGTGGATTTATTGCTATGTGTGAATTGTAGATTTGTTTTTTTTTATGTTCATAAATTTTATTATTGTTTAGTACAGGTACCATGTTATTTGTGGTAGCAAGGTGTCTACTATATATCTAGTAATACTAATAATATGAGGTGTAAAATTAACACCTTTAAATTTTACATTGTTCTTATGTGCATACATTTTAACCCTCCAAATTTAAGAGGGTGACTGCCACTTTTTGGGTCAATCTCCCACTTTTGAGAATGTATCCCACGTGGGAGACACTAATCTCCTACTTTCACAAATTTCTCCTTAAAATCTCCCTCTTTGCAGAAATATTGCACAAATTATGTTCTCAATGGCTTTTTAAATGAATTTACATGATGTAAATGTAATGTTTATATAATACAGTATTCATTGAGAAGCCATAAACAAATAATTAATCCCTTTGTTGTACTTAAGTACACCAAATGAAATTTGCCACTACTTGATATAGAATAAATCAAAAGTTCCACTATGAAGTATGTCATGTTATATATCATTGGGATTCTAATTTTTTGCCACAACTCATCCTGCAGCTAAAACTCAGTTCACAGAACAAAAACATTTACATTACCTCTCAATGTTAAATTTTTACCACTGAAAAAAATCTGTATCAAAATGGCATGTTTTCAAAGATCAATTTCATGTCTCCGGATAATAGTTAGAAGATATTTCTACAATATACTTTAAAATTTAATCTTTTCTGTCATAAAATGCCAAAAAATAAATAATTTATCATGTCTTGTTAACAGAGATCATTGGTTGATTGCATCCACTAAATGAAGCAAATTTACAAAGTCAAAAAAATCCTATTGGTTAATTTTTTTATTTCAAGTTAAAACTAGAAACTGGTGTTCTGCCCGAATATGTGCATACCCCCCAAAAAATAGACATTTATGCTGTGAGCACAGCTCACTATCTATACCCCCCGCATTATCCTTTTAACAGCAAAATAATTCCTATATGTACAGTTTATGGGGGATTTTGCTGAAATGTATTACCAAATATCAAAGATTTAAATATTTGAAGTAGACATGCCCATTAAAAGTTACAAAGACACATCCAAGTACCAAATCTATATCATGATAGAACATTTGGTAGCTGGAAAGTAAAATTTGAAAAAAGTGAACATGAGTGAATGAAGCATGATATGTAGTTAAGAGTGAAGTGATTTTTGTGAGATGGTGTGAGACTGTCAGATGTATTGACACACCAAGTGACATCAAGGCAGGACTGACAGTACCTGAGAACTAAACTCAGATGTGAAAGTGAACCTGACTGAGTGAAGCATGAAATGTAGGGGCAAGTGATGTTTTTTTGGTGGGATGCTGACAAACTCCAAAAGATGCATCCATATAACCAGTTGCATAATTATGGATAACATAGTACCTGAGAAGTAAGCTGTGACATAAAAGTGAATATGAGTCAATGAAGTATGAAATGTAGGCAAAATGGGATGCTGCAAGTATCCAAAAGATGCATGCTAATAACCAGTTGCATAATAGTATGTCATACTGTAGCTGAGAACTATACTAGGATGTAAAAGTTAATATGGATCAAAGAAGGATGAAATGAAGGTCATAGGGATATGATTTTTGGGAAATGCTGTAAGACTCCAAAAGATGGATACACACATTAAGTTTCATAATGGTATATGACATGGTAGCCGATAACTTAACTTGGATTCAATGTGAATGTGAGTCAATAAAGCAAGGAATGTAGGTGAAAGACACTTGCTTCAGGTGACATGGTGCTGAATTGATACAACCAGTTGTATGATGGTAGGTTACATAGTACGTGTGAACTAAACTTGGATGTAAAAGTTGATGTAAGTCAATGAAGCATGAAATATAGGTCAAAAAGAAATAATTTTGCTAGGATGCTGCCAGAATCCAAAAAATATCCACACAAACAGTTGCATCATGGTAGGTCACATGGTAACTGAGAAGTAAACTGGGCAAAAAGTGAACCTGTACATGTGTTAAATGGAGGTAAATAACAATGGCACAGTGAATATGAGTATAATAACAAAGGATATTCATAATTTTCACAGGGTTAAAAAGAAAATAAAATTAAAGCAAAGAATACTTTAATGAAAAAATGTATTATTACGATTATAATGAACAATGACAAAATAAATATGAGTTAATTGAAGGGAAATTCACTGAAAATTTGTAATATAAGTTGAAGTTCAATAAGCACTATATTAACAATGGTGAAATGAATGAGTTAATCTACGAGCACTTAACTGAAAATATGAACTATGTGTTGTAGTTCAATAAACACTATATTAACAATGACAAAATGAATATGAGTTAATTTAAGAGCACTTCACTGAAAATATGTAGTTTGTGTTTTAGATCAATAAGCACTTTATTAACAATGACAAAATGAATATGAGTTAATCTAAGAGCACTTCCATGAAAATATGTACTATGTGTTGTACAGAGAGTGGATATATGTATTCGAAAAGTGTGTTTTCCCCTATAGTATATATTTGATATAAACCATTTTTTTACAAAGATTATTATGAAGTAATTTCTTAATAATATTCAATTTTTATAAATTTTGCATCAGTAAACAGAGAATTACAAGGAGCTGAATTGTTTATTTTGATGTAATTTTGAGATGTATAATTTACAAACAACAGTGATGTAAACAAAAATTGATGTCATAATACAAGTTAATGTTGAACTGGTGCAATCTATAAAACAATCAGTCATAAAATTGTGTAAAACATACAACAAAACTTCTGACGATTTTGAATTTAATGGTAAAAAATTGAAGAGAATAAGTAATAATTTTTTGGGAAAAAATAGTTTTACATGCAATTTATAGGGGAAAATGACAGTGTTCGAATTTTTTTGTCCAATGTCTGTAGTTCAAATAGTGATCATACTAGTAATGACACAAAAATATGAGTTTATTTACAATGGATACCTGTTACTCTCACAGGATTAAAAAAATAAAGCAAAGATTACTTTAATGAAAATATGTAATATTACGATTTTGACATAAAGAATGTATCTGAATTAGTCAGCTTTGGTTTCTTTTTCCTGATCATCATCCGAAGGCACTGGGAGTGCTGAATCATCTTCCACGGGTTGATTCCGTGCAGCACACGTAGTGGATGCCATGTCTTTAGGGGTAGATGTGATGGGTTCATCAAGAAAAGAGTCGTCCATGACTTCTGTCCATAAATCCTGGCTTGCATTTAAGTCATCCTTTAATTTTCTGTTTATGTTCTCACTAGTGTTGAGGTCGGATTGCAGTTTTTTAGTTTGTTGAGTGAATTCTTCAACCTCTACCAAGGCTTCTTGGTATTTCCGTTTGTTGACCGAGACATCTTTTTTAAGGGAGTTTATCTGGATTTGTTTATCCTTAAGGCATTGTTCAAATTTGACTGCTTCTTTGAGAATAATCTGAGACTTTGTGGCTATTTCATCAGTCAATTTACTTAAGAGGATCATTCTTTCCTGGTCTACACCATCAGACTTTATCTTAAAAGTGATTCCAGTGATGGTGAGGGACAACTTGGACAATTCTTGACATTGAAGCTTAATTACATCCAACTGAAAAAAAAAGAAATTACTTTGAAATCTTTTCAAACTATGTGTTGAACTGTAATGACTAAAAAAAATGTTTTGTCTTTTTTTTGGTAATATGTCTTCTAGGGTTGGCGAGTTCTCCCTTTTGCATTGTGCATTAGCAACATGCTATTTGTGAACTTGTTAGATATGGCTAAGTTTGTAGCAATGTTTCAAATTTAAATGATCATTTTCTGCATAACTGGAAAATTATTTAGTGAAGGATTCTGTTTTCCAGCTTGCATAATGGTATGGGTACTATAGATTTATTGTTGAAGGCTGTATGTCAGCTTGTAGAAGTTGTAGAAGTTTAACTAATACTGTTTATTAATGTTTAATGGTTGGCTGTTTCATTGATCACACAATATCTGCCTTTTGATGTTGATATTGAGCTAATGTAGTAAAGATAAATTCAGATTAATTCAAAGGTTTGAACAGCTGATCTGGAAAAGATAAAATTGTTTACAAGCCAGAAGAGGAGTAAATCCAGCCCAAGACTACATATAAATGCAAGATTTCAGGTATAAATAAATAATTAATTTTTAAGAATGAGATGAAATTATTAATGAGATTAAAATTTCAATGTCAATAGTCAAAAAGGAATGATGAATAATAAATTCAGGAAAAATTATAGAATAACAGTTTGGGTTTTTTTTTCACTGAAATCTGCATATTAGAAAATAAAAGTGGGAAAAAATCAACCACCTAAAGTTTTAAGATGTGCTCTATATGCTGGGCCCCCACATATAGAGTAATGGGGATGATCCTTTTGCCATTACCTGACCCACTAATATGGTGCTATTTAGTGAAAACATTAATAAATAAAAAAAAATGTAGTTACTGATGGTTGCTGCAACAGTAAATATATATTTGTACAATCAATGTCAATGCATATTTATCGATGCTAAATGTCATTGACAGAAAGATGGAGAGGCGTGAGAGATTGTAAAAGCAATGCAAAAGGGGTATATATAGAGTTAAAAACAAAATACACCAAAAAGGCTTTGTTTGTGCAGGTGATTTTCAAAGTAAAGTAAGCACTATATTATGACAAAAAAGCACCATGCAGAAAGAGGATCAAATGATGCCCAGCACCACCACGAGGAGGCGGATCATACAGGAATAATAACAATCTTTATTATTCCTGATTTTATCAATCCATGCAAGTCTGCAGTAATTCTGTCTAATTTGAAAAAAAAATAATAAAAAAAGAACTTGCATGTGAAGGGTTTAGATAACAATTCATGAAAATAAACAACAGCAAATTAACTTTAAAATCTTACACATGAATAAAATATAATTTTGATCATTCTGCATGGATTGAAATGGTGCCATATGAGGTAGTAATGTGCAGAAGCAGTTTTTTCAGGCATTGACAGAAGCAGTTGGCATACAAAGCTAAATAGATACTTACATGGCATATTTAATTTAAACATCTCTTTGGAATGGCAATGGAAATTCTATGTGAAGGTTGTTTGACATATTGGTGGGAATTGTAGTATTTCTATGTGAAGGTTGTTTGACATATTGGTGGGAATTGTAGTATTTCATTAACTTTTGAAGTTTGGTTGCAACTGAACTTGGTTTGAGAAGATCAATGTTAAAGTCTCCCGTAACAAAAATTGGAATACTGACAGGTAAAGCTGACACCAGTCTTTCTAAATCACTCAGTAATTTGTTCACAGCAGTCTTGGGATTTATGTATAATACCAATAATGCAAATCTAATGAATTTGTATTCTAAGGGTGTTAAAATAACCAACTGATATTCCATGTTTACATTTCGAATATGTTTCTGTGCAATAAGACATAGATCTGCACTGATAAATGTAAGTATACCACCACCTCGGTTGTTGACAGTATGTTTTCTATCGGTGCGCAAAACATTAAATGATGGAACAGGAGGTTGGACATCTGTGTTTTTTAACCAAGTTTCTACCAAACATGTCAAATGAGCCATCTGTATAAAATTATCTTTTACAAGACTTTCAAAATGTGGCACTAATGAATTGATGTTGAAAATGTTTATTTCTCAAAAATGTGTCTGTAGGCAAGGATTCGGTGATTGTCAATGATGGTGAAAACACTGATTGAGATTTCATCCTACAGATTTCTGTCAGTGACTTGGCATTCACTTTAATCTTTTGTGGAGTAATTTTGTCTAATAAATATAAACCACTGATATCTTTGGTTCTTGAGACTGCAGTATATAGCTGGCCAGCACCAAAAGTACCTTTACATGATAACACAAGTCTCTGTTCGGTCTTTCCCTGTTCCTTGTGTATTGTTACTGCCCAGGCATGTACTAGTGGGAACTGAATGCGTTTGGATGTAATTTTGTTTGAATGACCAATATGTATTGGTGATTCTACTGCTTGGATTGGGGTAGAAATGTCATCTGGCAAAATATGTCTGGATTCTAATCTCTTTTTCCTTCCAACACGATCATCATCAAATTTCACTAAAACATACTTTGGATGATAAGATTGGTCACCTGGAATAGGAGTTGGAAGGAAACCAGTAACCTTGCCAGCAGCTGAGTTAACCAATCCATCTGTGACATCAAGGTTCTTAGTTAAAATAACTCTGGCACCAATGGCTAACACCAATTCTTTTGGAAGTCCACCTGACATGTCTGGAAAAGATGACATTTCAATTTTTTTGTCTGTTTTGTATCTTTTGCTGGCAATGTATAACGATCACTTGTGAGTGTATCTAGCATGCTGGTATTATGTGCCTTAACATCTTTGTTATATGCAAAAACATGAGTGGCTTGTGCTGGATTATTTGTCGAGGGGGAATTGATATGTCTAGAATTCAGTACTTCTAGATCAGATTCTGTGTGTTCACCTATTCTCATTCGATTTAACAGATCAGCAAAGGTTTGATCCTCTTTTTGTCTTTGGATTTCTGTAAGTTCCAAAATTTGGAAATGATTCTTCCATAATGATCCATAAATAGCTGCCATTTCATTAGATGGATCAGAAAAGACTGGGCGTTGAGCAACAGGTGGGAGCTGGAATAGATCTCCTACACATAGAATGGACATACCTCCAAAAGGTTGACTGTTTGTCATAACGTCACATAATCTACGATGAATAGTTAGAAGTGTATCTGCACCGACCATTGATATTTCATCAATAATGATCAACTTTATATTTGAAAAGGCATCCTTAAGCATGGCTAACTTTTCACTAGAGAGAGGAATGTAGTCATCAGATTTCTTGGTTGCAAGAGGTAATAAAAAGGCTGAATGACAATCACTCCAGAGATATTATAAGCAGCAGCTCCAGTTGGAGCACAAACTAAAACATGAGAATCTTGTTCTTGAATGTTTACATCAAAAAGTCTATTAACAGTTTGTACTATTGTGCGCACTAGATGACTTTTTCCAACTCCGGCTCCACCTGTGAGAAAGAGATAGAAAGGTTCGGGTCTTTGACATCTGTGTGTTAAGATCATTTTTGTGGTCCAATCAACTATGAATTTATGTAGTTGGTATTGTTTGTTATTTAAAGATAATATAATGTCAAACCATTCTCTTGAAGATAGTTTCTCTGCTAGTTTTAAACTGATGTATCAGATCTGATAGCTCTCTGTTGGAGTGTCGAGTCAAAAGCACTGTAGACGTTAGCTTCTTCAACTGGACCGTCAATTTCCTGCTCAATTCTTTCTTTCTCTGACTCGGGTGCAATAGTATGCCATGATTCCTCTTGTAATCCAATCTCTTGTGCAGTCTCAAGTACATCAACAACTTCATCTGCAAAGTGTTCAAAAGTCTCTCGGTTTGCCTGCACAGAATCTCGCTTTGATTCATAACTTTCAAGATATGTGTCATATCCTTCTAATAAATCTTTCATTTCATGTCTCCATGGGAAATATAACATCAACTGAGCAGGGTAGAATTTTTCCGTCTGTTTTTTCAATGACCACTGGTGATATCTAACTACTGCAGGTGTATTTCGAGCAACCATCTGTCCAAATTCATCCTTTAGGGTGATACGTTTGTTATCATTTTCTGATGTTTCTTCATCAGTTTGTCTTGCATCATTTGAAGAAGGTTTTTTTGTTGAGGTCTTGTAGTTAGCAGCAAATTCTCGCAGGCACATACCTTGCAGAGAATTAGGACGCTTAGGATACCTGTCTAACATTCCTAATTGAAAGACATCAGCATCATCATCATCCAATGTTTGCAGTAATTTCATCGGTTTGAATAGTCTAGTACGATTTTCTGGTAAGTCTGTATCAATGAAGATAACCTGTCTAGAACCTTGTGTCAAAGGTAGAGCTAACAACCGGTAGACTGCCTCTTGGGCGCTGACTTCCCTGTGTGTCAAAAATTTGTGTGCAACACTCCTCATTGATGTCTTAGGTCCTAAATGCTGTGATGATGTGCTTACTGTTTTCAAAACATCCCCAAGAGTTTTTTCAGGTTTTGATATATATGAAGCTAGATACATTACACATGAGTACACATTGGTGACAAAATGGACGTCAAGGTTAGCTGTCCATGCTGACATCATTGTCCTGTTGTAGTAAATGACATTGATCTCACTTGTATCTCGTTTCAACAGAACTGCAGGTTGCCCATTTTTTGTTTTAATCCAGTGAAGTGACTTAAGATATTGTTCTTCTGTGACTTTCAATGTTTCAATTAGTTTGTCTAATGATTGAACTGGTGATTTGACAAGCTCTTCAAAAACAGCTGTAAGAATGGTTGTGTATATCTGCTGATCACCTTTCGACGGTAAAGACAAAGTATCTAGAGGTTTGAAAACTTCAGTTGAGTTAAGAGGTGGTTTAGGAAACTGGAAACGGCAATTTGTCCCATGCTTTCTGCAGGCTACAGAATGTGTGTGCTGCTGTACCATTTTGATAATGTCATGAAGATCATCATCTTCAGGAGGAAGTGCACATGTTATTTTGCTATCAATAAATGTCTTCAATTCTTCTACAGAACTTGTCTCAAAAGTTGGGGCATCCTTAACCCATGCCAGCATGTGCACATGGGGAGAGCTACGGTGCTGGAACTCAATCCTGTATTTGTAGTCAACAATTTCTCCAAGTGGATTAAGTTTTTTATTTAGCAAGATATGCTTAAGGAAAAGTTGCACCCTGTTATCAAAATGGCGTGCTGCAGTTGCTGGGTTAGACCTCAGGTAAGTGCAACGTTCCTCCCATGTAAGTGACTCAATTTCTGCTACTGTAAGTAGTTTTCCCTGTTGTTTTGCCATAACACTGATTGTGTCTGTCCACTTCAAATCTGCAGCAGAAAGAGTGATAAACCAAGTACTTGGGCCAAACTGCCGTATCATGCCTAGCAAATCGCAGAACAATTTATTAAAATATGCAGGAGATCCTAGGATTTTTTGCATGAATATAGTTCCCAAGTCATTGCGAATAAAGTTTGACACATTTTCTTTTAATTCACCTGCAGTAACTTCAATTTGCCCTTTCTGAGTGATAAACTTAAACAGTCTTGTATTTCTTCGAGTTCACATCTGTATTGTGCATAAAACAGGTACTCAATATTATTTGCAAATCTTGTATCCGCATTCAAAATTCTAGCTTGAAAGTACTTTTTAATAGAAAGAGGTTTCGTACGTTTCATTGAATATCCAAATTTACCACTTGGGAACAAAGTTGGGAAACTGAGTTCTTCTGAATTTTCGTCAGTATGAAAGCTTTTTGGTTTTTTGTTTTCATCTGGAGCTAAATTTAAGAGAAGATTGTTGTCGGCTGCAATGTCTTTTGGCTGAATGCATGTGTTGAACTGTAGACCACTTAATCGATTTCTCTCATCATCAACTGGTGGATGATGTTCATCATCACTTTCTTCTTCTTGGTCTTCATCATTCTCATCATATGTTCCGAGTAAGGCATTTCAAAGATGTGGGTCTTCTATTCTCGCATGATCTGTCCAGTGCTCATCCAATATAACATCGGAGTACAGAGGATTTCTTAGATTGTTCTTTAAAATATGTAGAGCTTCCTCAATTTTTGTTGGTCTTACATTTTGCTCAGAGACATGACCTCTGTACTGCAACTTTCTTTTCAATTTCACAGTAACAAATGCATGTGGAGATGGTACTCGAGGCAGAACAGCTAAAGTTTCCTCAGGGTCTACTGGTATATTAACAACAGAACCATGTATTGACCTTTGTTATCCTCGAGAAAGGGCAAGTAACTTCATAAATGGAATTCTTCTTGATATAAGAACTATCTCTAATGTATTCAAATCCTGCAGTTGTAGAGGAATCTCATCTAAATCCAGTCCATTTGCAACAGCTAAATTTGGCATTTCTCCCTTTTTTAACGCATTTGAGCATGTTTTACATAGGTATTCATTGCCATCAAATGATTTTTTTAGTCCTACATCTAACCACTATTCTGTTGTTATCTTTGAAAGAATCTTCCTTGAATTGAACAACAGTTACTTTGTATAAAAGTCTATTGCAAGAGGTACAGATATAGGTTGGACCCTCATAAGTCTTAGTCTTGAACAGTTAAACAGCATTTTCTGCATTGTCAGGAATAGATCTCTTCTTTCTTTTTGCAATTGTATCACGTTTTTGTTCCTCTTCTCGAATAGCAGCATCTTTTCGTTTTTCTGCCCTTGCAGCAGTTTCTCTCTTTTGTTCTTCTTCTCGAATAGCAGCATCTTTTCGTTTATTTGCCCTTGCAGGAGTGTCTCTCTTTTGTTCTTCTTCTCGAATAGTAGCATCTTTTCGTTTATCGGCCCTTGCAGGAGTGTCTCTCTTTTGTTCTTCTCGAATAGCAGCATCTTTTCGTTTATCTGCCCTTGCAGCAGTGTCTCTCCTTTGTTCTTCTTCTCGAATAGCAGCATCTTTTCGTTTATCTGCCCTTGCAGCAGTGTCTCTCTTTTGTTCTT
>JAULBM010292960.1:0-38432 GCA_032357055.1 Geukensia granosissima | reverse complement strand
CACATGGGTATTGTGCACTTGACTTCGCGGTTGAAAATCTATTCTAATTTGTAAGGAATAGTTATAAAATATCACATATATCATTCATTACTTTTAATTATTACCTACCTTTGCAGCTTGCCATGTCAGATATGGATCCTCATTAACTCCCCCAAGAGATGTTACCTATGACTGCCCATGCCGTAGTCCCTTGACATGTATAGGTTCAGGCATGGTTGAAGTCCCTCTTGGAGAGACCGGTATGTATCCATCAGACACAAACAATAATTTGTCAGTTTTAGAAACGTTGATATTGATTTCAATACTAAGTATATAAATTATCATTGTCTATGGAAAAAATAGAAATAAAGAAAGCAATGGGTTAATCAGTAAACTCACCATATTTAAACTCGGTGAATAAAGCAGAGAGAAAAGAATGCGGCAGTGGAAGAAATTAAAAAAATCCCTGTCAGAAGCTGGACAGATGTGAATAATACTTGTGTCTCTCCAGTAAATGGTATTTACATAAACTTAATATAAGTAAACACAATGACGAAATATTTATCATAACTGTTTTACCATTAATACACATTGACAACTAGTATTCCTCGCAGCTATACACGATTTCTTAAAAGCTTTTAACTCCACTTTTAGATGTAAGTGGAAGGAAAAACCGAATAGCTTAATAAGAAAGGAATATCAATAGACATGGCAAATTCAGAAGACACGACATGTTAATCTTAAGAGAAATAAAACTGAATTCTTGCCCAATGGCAAAACTTTTGATGACATTTAATTTTTCTTTTTCTTAATTTGCTATTTTTACCTGTTGTAGGCACTTGCGGTTGAAGAATCTATTTAAAATAATAAATATGTGAAAAAAATAGTTATAGTTATTTTGTCGTTCCTCCAAAATTAATTATTATTATTTGACTGAAAAAAAAATCAATTATTTCTGTTATATTCTTGTTTTGTGGCAGATATCGTTTCATTCCAACAAAAGATTACGTTACTCGATTATTGAAGCAATAATCACTTCTAGAAATCAGATCTTTTTTTCTTGAGGGTTAAGTGGAAAGCGTCATTTAAATGCGCTAAACCAGCAAAGATAACGACTTGAAATGGTACACCGCGTTGATTACGTCTCCAATTGTCCAACTTGTTAAAATGCTATAGTTTGTCTTGGTCATTAGATAAGATGTGAACTTCTACTTCCTCATGATTGTTTTTTTATATAGAACACCAAAATACACAGTTAGTAAACAGTTCCCACACCCAAGTAGTAAACAGTTAATACATTACAGTAATATCTAATATATAAGTGTCCAACAAGTCTAAGAATAAATTATAAAGTAGACGACTTTGAATTCAGTTATTTTCAAAGCTGCTTAATTTTGAAGGCAATTATATACAGGTGTATATCGCAACTATAAAAACTCACAAGTAACAACCAAACAAAGACATTGTAACAAGTATTGTACGAATGGATGAGAGGCCAAATTTTCTTGTACATATACATGAAGAACACTGAATCGGCGAAATTTATATTAAGCAGTGACGGACCAAAGATATGGGGAAGAAAGCGTAAGAAAAAAATCGTGTATAATATGTTCATCATTGTTCGCTTTAGTTTATGTCTTATCTTGTACTAAATGTGTTTTGTATGAAAACTGATTCTGTGAATATGAAAATGAAAAGATATGGGATAAATGTCAGAGAGACTGGACTCCAACCACGAAAAAAAAAACAGAAGAAGTTACAAATCTAGAGGTCACGACAAGGCCATTAACAAGGATGGTATAACACTACTTGTGAAAAGCTCTAAATCGTCCCAGCTAAGAATCGTGTATGCGTAAACTAATACAGCTCATACCTGAAAATTATCAAAATTTACCTCAAACAGAACAATACTCGCAATTACTGAAAGCAAGCTCAAGGTGAGATTCCTGATGATAAAACATCAAGCCTCTCAACACGAGATGTCATCAAACACAGTATGTTTGACGATTTAATACTATATTGTCAATAAACGTGAAGAAATGGATGCAATGCTAGATGTATAAATATGTGTGTAATGATGCAATCAGTATATTAAAATTTACAAAATATAATGTCTTGACCACAACGTCACAAATTTTGGTGCAAACACGGACAAATCGAAACACTTTTGAAAACAGTTTATGTAAACATGAGGTTAATGGTGCAACTTAAATTGTTTTCCATTTAACGTGAGAGTTAATAATGATGCTGATTTGTATTGTCTTTTTTAAAGTTTCATTTGCTCCTTAAATTAGAGCGACCTCTGTATTACTATTTTGCAAGAAAATGATTCTGTTAATTTTAATGACGACACCTGTGTACTAATATATAATAAACCCGTTGAAATCCAGTGATTTCATACTGGAATTCACTTCATATCTTCCCGGTTAATTTAAAAGTACTTTTATAATTAACGCCATATCATTTCTGTAAACAGTATACGTAAGCTGCTATATGTGCTATGATGATCAATATGAAACTGAAAAGATATGGGGTAAATGCACTCCAACCACGAGAAAAACAGAGGAAATTTACAAATCTAAAGGTGTCAACAAGGTCTTCAACAAGGGTGGAATACCAATCCTGGTAAGAACATTTGACTTAAGAAAATGTTAATATCTACTGACAATGCAGAAAGAAAATATTTAAAAGGTGATTTGGAAAAAGACCTTTTCAGAAATTCGACTTCCCTTCTCGAGAAACTCATTACGCAAACTCATAAGACCTCGTTTTGACGTTTCAATCAATGAAAACCCATCCGTGTAACGTTACAGCTAAATATGATTGAATCTGGACTATGATTATCTTTTTTCAACAACTTTTTTTTGTTTCTGAAATTCTATTTAAAGTGCCCTTTTTATTAAATTTTATCGAAAACTGATTCTTTTATATTAAAAGACTTTTCCTGTAAATAATAGATATAATATACCTGGTGATATCCTGTCTGGTGACGTCATGTCTTGCCTGATAATTTAAAACTACTTGTATAATTAACGCCATATCATTTCTGTAAACAATATACGTAACCTGCCACATGGACTCTGATCGATGATCAGGTGCCATTGTGAATTGTTATTACATGTGTCTAGTGAACCGAGAAAGAATATATAAAAAGTGATATAATAGACCGATAAAGAAATTCGACTTCCGTCATCGGTAAAGACCATTGCGCAATCTCAGCGTCAAAGATGCCAGCTTAATGTGTTTGCCAAATACACATTCAAAGGAAAAGTGAAAAGTGCCCTTTTGAAGGAGGTGTCACGAAATCTTTTCATGCGCAGAAACATAAACTTCAGTTTTGTATTTTTTGGGGGGAGGGTAATATGTCCATTACTGTTTGTTGAAGTTTATGTTTTATCTTCTTCTTAATTTGTCTTGTCTGAAAACTGATTCTTTGATAACACCTTTGAAAGCACTTAATGAGAATTCCATTGGTTAAAATAAATTGTTTTCCGGGTAACGAAAGAGTTAATTATGATGTTCATTGTTCTTGTCTTTCTTTAAGTTTATTTTCATTGAAATTCAATTGACAGCCCCTCTGTATAACTGTACTGTGAGGACTGATTCTTTTATTTTTTAAGCCGATTCTTGAAACTAACATATAATATACCTGGTGATTTCCCTCTGGAATTCACGTCATGTCTTGCCTGTTAATGAAAACTATAATTTACGCAATATCATTTCTGTTTACAATGAACGTAACCTTCTACATGAGCTATGATGATCATATGAAAATGAAAAGATATATGGTAAATGCACTCAACCACGAGAATAACAAAGGGAATTTACAAATCTAGAGGTCCAACAAGGTCTTCAACAAGGGAGAATACCAGTCCTTGTGAAAACTCTAAATCATTGCATTTATTTTAAGGAAGTGTTGACATCTAGCGAAAACGCAAAGGAAACATATATAAAAGGTGATGTGGTATAAAAGATCTATTCCTCTAGAAACGCATTACGCAAACTCGTCGTCAACGTAACTTTTTTTGCTTCTGAAATTCTATTTAAAGCGCCCTTTTTATCGAAAACTGATTCTTTTATATTAAAAGACTTTTCCTGTAAATAAACCATTTGATAAACCTGGTGATTTCCTGTCTGGTGGAATTAACGTTATATCTTGCTTGTTAATTTAAAACTACTTGTATAATTAACGCCATATCATTTCTGTAAACAATAAACGTAACCTGCCACTTGGACTCTGATGATCAGGTGCATTTGTGAATTGTTAATATTGTGAAAGAATATATAAAAGGAGATATAATATGTAAGACCGATAAAGAAATTCGACTTCCGTCCTCGGCCTTCTTGTGAAAACTCTAAATCATTGCATTTATTTTGAGGAATTGTTGACATCTAGCTAAAACGCAAAAGGAACATATATAAAAGGTTATGTGGTATGAAAGACTTATTTCTCAAGAAAATCATTACGCAAACTTGTCGTCCTTGTAAATGACGTGTTGATCGCTAAACGTTAGAGTTAGAAATGATTGAATCTGAGTTGTTTATATCTTTTTCCACAATTTTAGATTGCTCCTAAAATTCCATTTATAGTGCCCTTTTAGTAACCTTTTATGGAAACTGATTCTTTCATATTAAAAGACTTTTCCTGTAAATAAATGATATGATATACCTGGTGATTTCCTGTCTGGTGGAATTAACGTTATGTTTTGCTTGATAATTTAAAACTATTTGTACAATTAACGCCATAATATTTCTGTAAACAAAATACGTAACTTGCCACATGGGTTATGTTAATGAGGTGCAAATTTGAATTGTTATTACATGTATCTAGCGCAAACCGAGAAAGAATATATCAAAGGAGATGTAGCAAAAAAGGCCGATTAAGATTAAGTAAAGAGCATTGCACAATCTCAGCGTCCTCAATTATAAAGACGGATAAACCAGTGAAAACCCATTAGAACAATGACGTTTCCACAATTCCCTTGTATATCTGAATCAATTGTCAACAGCCATCAACCAAAAATAGTTTACATTTTTAAACAGCTGTCCGACCTTCAACAATTGACAAAAATTTTTTCTCGTCTATAATGTGTTCTTATAGGGCAAATTCATGATAGACTTTCCATGTTGTTGGAGGTTTTTGAAACACTTTTGCATACGGAAAATTGCACATTTCTTACTATCAGTGGAACCGATCTAATACCATGAGGTAAAACGAACATGTGATTAATATAAAGTAAATCTGCCGTTGGACAATTTCCCATCAATACGTCTGCTACACGTTAGCCGAAGTTGCTTTTATAACGCACCCACTAAACTAAACATGAAATAGCCAACTTATCTACAAATCTACAGTGAATACTCGTATTTGAGGAATACACATAAAAAAATTCTCACAGAGAGGATATTTCTGAGCTTCCTACGTAACAACCATTTCCATATCAACACATCCTTGCACAGCAAACTTATCAAAGCCTTTGTGAAACCTTTTAATGTCTGTTAACAGGTCGTTCATGGAATAATTAACTAAAGATAGGTCATCCTTAATCCTGTTTTAACTCGAATGCGTATCAATTTAGATTGTTTTGGATTTTTTGTTTATATGCTTCTCATTTACGTACATGTATGGCAATTTTCGATAGATGTTCCTAAATAAGTGACTAACAGGATAATAACATTTGAACATAACTATGAACACCATGTCCTTTCAAATACAAATGTTTGCCAGTTTTGTCAAAAGCAGACTTTAATGATTTTACAAAAAAGAACAGAAATAGTTTTTCTTTGTTTGTTGGTAAACATTGTAAAGACCCTTTTTATATAACTCTTGCAAAAAAGCTTCCTGCAGGTGCAAACAACGCAAACATTAAGTCTTGAAATTATTATCTTTTGTACTTTACACATTTAAGTATCGTACGAGATATTTCGTCGAACTCTACAGTGAGCCAATGCACTATATTGTGAAGAATATCCGTTCCCTCCAGATTGTATACAAATTATTGCAGATCAGCCAAGTTTGATTAGTACAAGAATAGTCCCGTTTTAAGGGAATAATTAAGCAAAGATAAGAAACATATTTTATCTTAGATATTGTCGTGAAATAATAACATTCGACTTTGTATAACGTTAACGATAACCTTGACCTTTAAGGTTTTGGTTATTGCCATTTTCAAGTGTATGATTAAGTCTTACCAGAAATTATGCATTTGCAATTTTATTCTATACTTTCGTTTCATTTTTCAAGCAGCAGGTTACTGCCTAATGCAACAGCAAAATTCTTCAGAGAATATGTACGTAATATACCCATGTGAGAGACCAAAAACGCAAAGTCGAAAGAGACAAAACAAATATGGAACAAAGTAAATAAAAACTCTGGTTTTGTCGTGCCTATCACATTTCGCCTTTTCGTAAAAAATCGGATGATTTCAAAAGTAAGTATTGTCTATTTTTAGAGTGTACAAATTATCTTGATATTTTTATGTAAATTGCGCGATTTTGATAGACCTTATGCTATACTTCCCCATGACAGAAAGGATAAGAGTCGTTTTAGTATGTTTAATGCCCAAGAATTTGGCTAAAATATAAAAGTTGCTAATATCTTTCATTTTATATCGTTTGTATCGAAAAATGTCTATGAAAAGAAAATCCTTTATCTTTTTTATTTAGTTTTACAATGGTCGCATGGCATATAGAAATTGCTTTAGATGTGAAAATACTAAGAAATCACTTAATTTGATTAAAATTTTATACCATTTTGTCGATTTTGATAAAATAACACAACAGGGTTTTACACATTTAAAAAATCTATCAAGTATCAATGTTTTGTGACAATATCTTCGTTACGTTTTTGTTCGAACATATCTATTTTGAATAAAATACCTCCAAGAATATTATATGTTTACAGAAAATGTTACATTCCTGTTGAAATAGTCAATTCGCATTGATGTTCTATCAAAATAAGGACAGTTATATAAGTGTAAAAAGAATTCGAAGACACGAAAGGAGCAGATCGAAATCGTTAAACAGAAGACAGACAAGACCATGGCAAACATAAACAAACGAAAGACAAACAAAGTACGCACAAAACTACTCTCAAAACTTAAGTAAGAGTAATATAAATTTTACAAAAAACCAGGATGAGTTTAACTGCTCCGGAAGAATAAGCAACTCCTGCTCACTAGTGACACCCGTCATGTTGCTCAGTAGACAAAGCCGACTTATAGTCGCAATCGGTGTTAGTCACAATTGGTATAGCAATGGATGTGCTGTCGCTAAAGCGGGAAGATATCCATTGTTATATTTGAAATTGATATTTCGTCTCGGACAACCAAATCACGATGACCACCGAAAATTTTCTGGAATGATGACTTTAATATTTGCTGGCTTGAGAAGCCCTTGGGTCATAAGCTTTCTTGTCAGCAGTAACCCAATCAATAACGTAAGTAATGAAGATGGTTATAAAGCAGCATTTTCACAAAAACTGACTGTTGGCAAAAAATCTAAAATTCAGGTTAAATTAGGGGTTCAATATACCTATCATTTTCACATTTTTCAGATTTTTGGATGGTTCTCGATATATTTTATGTATATATTTAGTTTTCTGTATTTTCTTTTCTGCACGTAACCTTCTCTTTGATAATTGCAGAAGTTTCCATGTTTCCATATTACTATAAATATGCTCCACCTTTAAGCTATTGTTGGTCAAAAACTGATATTAATTAAGTAATTGTATAAACAAGGCTTAGAATAAGCCAAATATTTCATTCAAAAAGTGAATTTGATTGGACTTTTTAACAAAATTGTTATCCCCTATCCCTTATTTATTTGAAATAAATTGCAAAACAACAATCTGTGTGTGAAAAAGATACAGTTTGTTTTAAATAATGTAAATTACTTTTAAATTATAACTAAAGCATTTAACATGTTTACACCATTGTTTTTTCAAATTTATTGCCTTCATCGGGGAAAAGAGTGTTAACAAGATTTCAGATTTATGTTAAATCGCTTTTTATCAAATATTTAGCTTAAAGTCGATGGGATGTAGTAGATGAACCAGTGTCTGTGGAGGTAAATGTCAAAGATAACAGTTTTCTTGATGAGCTTTTATATTCCTATTAAGTTTTTCAAGTGTTAATTTGCTTATTCAAATGGTCTTTGCTTACAATATAATGATTGGAGCTTGAGACTGGGTATCTTTTCGTTTTCCGGTTGCATTTTCATTTTTTGTGGAAATAAAAAATGTGTAAACATAATCAAAAATGCACAAATAAGGTATTTTTGAAAAGTCTGCTGTCACTTTAATTCGGCAATGATAAAAATAATATTATTTGCACGCAAAATATCAGAAAAGGTATCAAGAAATGAAGTTTTCCCTTAAAAATATGTGTAAAACTTTCTAAAACAGTTTTAGCTTTCAGTGCTATAAAATGCGCAAAATTGGTATGTTATATACATGTAGTTTAAAATATTATTACTTTCCCTTAGGGGGTTACCCAGCACCGAAGCGAAATAAATTTGTAAAAATCATCTAAACGTTTTAATCATTTTATTTTAACATTATTCTTTCTAAGGTAATTATTATGATATATTTAGTAATCAATTGAGACGCTGTTTGTTTGCATTTCATTTTATTAGAGTAAGGGGGATATGCATAATTTTCGCTGAAATGCTGTTTAAGGTGTTGAACAGGCATGATGATATAATCGAAAACAATTTCATCCTGACAATTTCACATGTAGCATTCTTCATTTAAGCACCATCAATTTAGCCTTTGAGTGTTATTGAAGTTATCTTATAAAAAGATATAGCTAACACTGCTCATAACAGTAAGCGTTGAGGGAGTAAAACTATAATAATCAACTGTATTATTTTGACCTTTCTATTTGTCCTACCTTTTTCATCATCTTTCTGAGTTTTTTGTTTGCCTAAAAAAATCATGCAGAACTGTCCATTAATCATGCTTTGAAATAAAGAACCACCACGTTTTGGGCTCCATAAATTATACATACAAAAATCAATGAAGTACAGTTGATTGTTAATGTCTGAATTATTAATATAGGAAAAGAAGATGTGGTAGGATTGTCATTGAGACAGTTATCCAAAACGTGTACGGACACAATAACAAATAACCTCGAAAAATTACTCGCTGTTTCCGCCAGCTTGTTAAAAATCCAAACACAGTAGAAAACAAATCTAGTTACCTAGGCTACGATATCAATCAAAACACGTCCGGTTGGATTTAGTGTACAATATCATTCATAGCCAAAACTCTACATTATACTCTAATTTGTATGCTATATTTGTGTACACTAAAACATTGTTTTTTGTATTGTTTTTTGGTATTGATACTATTAAAAATACTTTTTTAATTAGCATTGTTGTGTGTCAGATGTATCATACTTGATATTAACATTTTAATGAAAGTTCATTGTCACAACAGAAATTTTTTTTTAATTGTACAAATAGAAATACTTAAAAGAGAGGAAAAGCGGAAATTTTACAACCCCTTTTTGTTAAAATTAACCATTAAACCTGACTAAATAAACAATAATGTGTTTAAAGGGGTACCCATAACCATCACGAAAATAAATTCCACTCGTTTAATTTTCTTTATAATTTGTTTAGACATTTATTTGATGAAAGAAGGAACACATAAAAACTTCAAGAAATTTGAACCACAAATTTCTCTGGAATTATTCCAATTGATATATAGTTATTTCATCATCAAAAATTTTGATTACTGAGATGCATTATGGAAGTTTAAAATTGCCTAAACGCAAAAAGAGGATACCACTGATTGAGGACGCTTTATCAGAGAAGACCTATTTTAGGAAAAGGTGGGGACAGAACAAGGAAACAATGTAATGGAAGGACATAGTAAATTGAGTGGTTTGCAAACTATTGGTGGTATTAAATGTGGAGGTTAACTTTGGTCAAAAGTAAATTCAATGGGGTTCAACGCATTGAGCGGAGCATTGAGGTATTTCTACTACGAATGTGCAATCCATTGATTTTTTTTTTTTACAATTTTAGATTGCAGCTCTTTTTTAAGTTGACCACGTGCTGTA
Organism: Geukensia granosissima; assembly: GCA_032357055.1. Lineage (NCBI taxonomy): Eukaryota > Metazoa > Mollusca > Bivalvia > Mytilida > Mytilidae > Geukensia > Geukensia granosissima. Next base: position 28,386 of record JAULBM010292960.1, on the reverse strand, counting down.
AGTAGGCAACGTTTTGCAGCGTTAATAAAAGGAATTCGAAGATACCAAAGGGGAATACGGAAATTGTTGTCAGAAGAAAGAAAAGACCGTGGTCATCAAAATTAAAAGAAAGACAAACAGAACAAAAACACAATACTGAAAACTGAAGCTGGAGTAACACGAACACTGCAAAACCATCGTTAGTTCAGGTTCCCTGGAAGAGTAAGCAACTCCTGCTCCACTAGTGACACCCGTCTTGTTACTCAGTAGACATAGCCGATGTATAGTCATAATCGATGTTAGTCACAACCGGTAAAGGAAAGATTCGTAGTCACAACAGAGGTAAGATATCCCTTGTCGTTTGTGAAATGAATGTTTCGTATCGGTCAACCAAATCATGATGGCGACCGTAAAAACTTCCGCACTGATGATTTAATCTTTCCCTAAGAAACCCTTGGCTCATTAGCTTTCTTGTCAGCAGTTACCTTCTATCAATAAAGTATTGATAGGAAGCTCAAGCCCTGGAGTAGCGCATCAACCGAGAAATATACACTACGTATGCAGATGCGACTGCAATGTTTCTAGACATGGACGGAAAGTTTATAATTGGAAAATCTCTCTTTTCGTAAAGTTTTGATCTTCACCCGCGGTTACTGTCAATTACTAGATGTAAGTCTAGGTAGGAAGCAGACCTTTCTGTTTCGATAGTATCTTTGATTTCAAGTTCAATTGAATATATGCGGCTAACATAATCAGTAAATTTAGAGTTATTCAGTGAAAGAACATCATCAGTATAGCAGAAGGTGAAACCAAAAGACTGAGCTGCAGAAGACTCTGTATGATGTCAGCTTCATACGAATAAATGAATAAACCGGCGAGAAGGTGCACAATTTGTCCCCATTGGAATCCCAGAGAGTCTTTTGAAACAATTATGAAAATGAAAGACTGTTTTTTTAAAATAAATGATGATTTTAAAAAGCCTGCTCAGATGTTTGTTCAATATATTCATTACCGTGTGAATCATGTGATATTGCCATCCTACCTTTTCATTATAAGATTGTGCCTGCCTTTTTACATACTGTTAGTTAGTTTTAAATTCTTTCCATGTCACCTTAAAATAACAAATGGTTGCTCGCTTTATTGTTTCAGTCAAATCATTTCAGCATGTTACGGCTTTATTAAACATATAGCAATATCTCATCTCATGAGTTCAACCCGTTTTTTAAGGGGTCAACATTGTTATTTGTTGTATGTTTGTTTTTAGTTTTGTTTTTAAAAGAAATAATATGGAGGTGGCCACTTTTGGTCCTTCGTTTGATCTATCCTTTTGAGTTATCAGTAATTTAGATTTCGGCGGATTTTTAGCAAATAAGGGGTCTCAATTCCCTTAAACCCTTTAAAATTTAAGTATTGAGACTTTAGAAATACGATAACAACAGCTACATGTAATAATGAAGGATTTTGTCTCTTAAATTCCAATTCTAATGTCAAATATCAAAATTAAGATCTATCACATGCCTTTAACAATAGGCTCCGTCATTACCCATGTATTCTGAGAGTTATTTATCCTTTTTTACAAGCCAGTTAAGAGTTTAAAAACTTGCAACGGAAATTTAAAAAGAAAACTGTTAACATCAAAATCGTGTCAAACTAATCAGTATCTAGTTCGATCTCGTCAAATATGCTGCACACATAAAACTTAAATACAAGCTGTTAACAAATAATAACGACGGCGCTAAACTAATCATACTTTAACAAATATCACATGTTTTTGGTTCTCGGTACGAACAATCTTATTTTTCATTAAAAGTCTGATTCTTATAAAAATTACTCTGAAGGTGATATTTGACCTTTATTTGTATGAAGCTTACTTCATTCAGAGATAAACAACAATGTCATAATTTGACACTAAGAAGAAAACAGAATAATGAATCATTTATTCCACCTTCCGCTATATTGATGATTTCGTTCACTGTATGATCCTAAAAAAGTGACGATGTTAACCGAATCTATACCATTAAACTTGAAATCAAAGATACTTCAGAAACAGTAGGGGCTGCTTCATACCTAGTCAGGGAGTGAAAAGAACATCAAACAACTTTACAACAGGAAAGATGACTTTGATTTTATCATTGTTAACTTCATACGTTGCAACATTCCAGTTGCACCTGCATACTGATTAAATCTTTCCCAGTTTGCTAGTCTAAGGCTTTTGTCTCCTGTCAGTATCTTATCGATAGAGTGTTGCTTTTAAGGTTTTCTCGTGTCATCACCCCGAAAATTTTCGTTTGCCATCATGATTTAATTGACCGGTACGAAATATTAAATTGAAAAATGGATATCGTCCCACTGTTGTGACACAGATCCGTTCCTTGTGAATGAAAGTAGATTATGACTTTACACCGAATTTGTCTACAGATTAACACGACAGGTGACTTAAGTGGAGCAGGAGTTGCTTAACTTTCCAGAGTACCCGAACTAACCCTTGTTTTTCTAGGGTTCCTGTTATCTAGCTTTAACTAATCAGTGTAGTATTTTGTGTACTGTGTTTGTCTTTCGTTTCATTTTTTGTTCAATAGTCTTGCCTGTATTTTGATCATGACAAAAAGGTGTTTGTCTGCACTTTTAAAAAGGTGAATGTTGTAATTTTGTACGTTGAATATACGTTCAACATATTTATTCGTGTTAATTTAAATCAAGAAATATCATATGCACAAAAAATTTGAAAACTCTTTTAATATTTTTATTTTTTAACAATAATAAAAACAACAAAATTAAAACAACACAAAAAATATTGTCAAACATGCACTTGGCGCATATTCTGAAGTGGTAAATATTCTACACAACGCGATTCGTTAACTGTCTGTTGCATTTCTGCAAGGCAAAACATTTTCTTGATGGATTTGATAAAAAGTTTGTTAAAAATACAGTAAAAAACAAAATTTGAAGCTGTATTTAGTAGAAGTAGAAAATTCGTAATCTCTCTTATACCTCTTACAAGGAAAGATGCTTCAAAGTTACCCGCCCTGAATACAGTCGACATGGCACAATCTGGAATATGACAAAGAGTAACGGCAGTGCGTCGTTTTCCTTTCCCAAGACGACGTTGGTAAAGTCCTTTGAGAATGCAAGCACTAAGGCTAAATATTAGAACAAGTGGAATGGCGGATCTGAAAGCATAGTTCAGCCATTTAAAAATAACTTCGAAATTTTCATTTTGCCATAGGTTCGATATTATTAAGTTATGACTGGATCGAATCGTAAAATTTTCGTGCGTTGCAGGTATCCTTTCATGTTTCAACACGTAAGGTATGGATAACAAGAATGATATGACAGTCGTACAGGAAGATATCATCACTGCACGACTGACGGTGCATAGAAGTTTTGCTTTTGTAGCATGACATACAAAGATGTATCTTTCTAATGCCAGAAAAACTGTGATCCATGCCGATGACATTATTGATGCGTTTAAAATGAGTTGGGCGTATGGGAGGATATAATCAAAAAAATCCGTACCAAAATCTGACATCTCTATAAACAAGACTCCAATAAAATAAAATATATCATTCAAAATCTGGATGGAATCAGCAATGGCAAGAAATATTAGACAAATACTTGTAGAAGAGCGCATATCCTTACGAGTCCACACAACTATGCTTATGACGTTGGCTGGAAGTCCAAAGAAACAAACAATCGGAAATAAAAATAAACCCGTAAGTCGATGCATCATAACATAAAAGTTGTAAAAACCAATATCGTCCGTTGTATGGTTGTAATGGCTGGCAGTCAGATTCAAGAAATCCATTGTTCAAATATTCTACAAGAAATTTTTTCAGTAATAAATTTTTTACAAAAGCATTAATTATACATAATTTTGTATAGTTTAGGGTTATTGCACGTATATCTTTGAATTTTTCCAAAGTAGAATGTTAAATTGCACGAGTAAAAATATTCATCAATATTCGTGAAATAAACATTTTATTGTATAGCAAATGAGAAAGCGAAAGAAAACCGAAGGGTAAGAAAACCTTTTAAAACTGCATTTAACGTCATCCATGCGTTACTATTGTAATGCTATAGTGCAGTAATTAAAGATTATTCTCTAACGATTTGGGTATTTTATCAATTTGTATGTCAACGGACGTACATATCGAACTATATCACTATATGATCAATGATAATGTCTACATTTCTCTTACACGCGTACATTGCCAACAGATTCGGTCCATTTGAATATTTTGATTTGTACGAGTTGTCTCCCTTATGTGACGGCATCTATGAAATAGTTAAAAAGATGAATATAAAGTTTTTATTTTGTAAATTTTAAGTTCAACTACTAATTTAAACAAAAAATCTATCTTTTTTGTTTATTTTACCAATGCACTAATTCAGAGACCGTCCCCATAGGAGATAACTCTTACAAAAACATACAATTTTGTTTGATTTTTGTTTGTTTGATTGGGGTTTAACGCCACTTTCAACAATATTTCAGTCATATCGCGGCGTTCAGTTTTACTGGTGGAGGAAGCCGGAGTACCCAGAGAGAACCACCGACCTTGGGCAGGTAACTGACAAGACAAACCTTATCATGTCCGATGCGATTTAAACTCAACCAGTTTTTGTATGGTACAAAGTCAGGCGAGAACACACGCCGTATAGGTGATAGGTTACAGTGATCTCTACAGGTAAGTTTAAATCAGCTACCTAGACAACTCGGCCATCCAGGCCCCCAAAAAAATACAAACTGCGGATGCTCCCTGGGTTACGAAAACCGGTAAGGCCATAATAGGTTAAACAAAATAAAACTCGAGCTTATCAACTATCGTTCAAATAACTCAACTTGATAACCTGTGATATACAGCTCCCATTTGCTATGAAAAGTATATTTGCATGTCACTTCAAATATCAAACAAAGTATCATCCCGATATCCCTTATATGGTCAAAGGGCTAAAGCCCGAGTGACGATATCGGCCAGAGTTGATTTGGAAAGTGACATGAAATTATCTATTTATCATATGTTTTTTCATAATTTGTTTGGAATAATTTTTTTTTATCTTTTTGTGTTAATTCATACAGAGTTATTCAATTATGCACACATTTACTAGAAGAAACTGCTGATATCAATCATTGCTTGGCAGTACAGTCGAAAACTATTATAAACGTGGTGTCAAAAGTAAGCGCGCGAGGTCCGATATGGTTTTTCTAGGTACAATACATATCAGCCCTCGTATTTACTTTATAGGCATTAGAATCCCAGCGTAAAAACAGAATATTGCAATCAAGCTTAATTTTGGATACGAAATGGGGTGGCAGTTCTAGTAGTCATTTATTGTACATGTGATACGATTATACCAAAAATTTAAATCAAACTATAAGAATTAGAAATATCATTTAGTTGAGGTATAAAAATAAAAAGCAAAAATCTTATTTAGTTTATTTGGAGAAGGTATTGTAAACCTAAAAGATATAATAAAGAAATTTCATCTTGATAGAAATACTAACCTGACGGTACTGTCTTTTCAATTTCTTCAATAAAATGTTCTGATCACAGAATTCTTTTATATCGGAAAAGTGTGAAAAACAGTATTCAAATATATCCGAACTGTGAAATCTATGACGACAGAAAAACTGGCCAGGTTTGGTAGAAACAAGTTAGTCACAAATAAACACAAAAAATCAACCACAGATAATTCTGGGTGCCCTTGTACAAATGTGCTGCGGCTGAATAAAATCCTCTTTAAACTGGGTACAAATTTGGATAAAACCACACACAGCGTACAAGAGGGCTCTTCGATGTTATAATTATGGAATTAATTTTAAAATAACAAGAGCATCCGAAACATCACAATGGTATCAATAGCTGCTTCTATTATATGTACGTTCAGTTTTATATATCAAAATTATATGTTTATATTACTGGTATTTAGTTAAAAGAAACAAACTTTTTAATAGTTAATTGACTTGAAAATGAGATATTAGTTTTGCTATTGTTTTCGGATATATCATCATTCGTTTCATTGTACAAGCACTGTTATTCATATACTTGAAACACAGCTTATTTCACCCGGATTTATATTAGAACAAATTTGATGCTCCACACGAACTCTTGCTTATTTTTTAATATCTCTGACAATTTGTATTACAAATATATCCATGAATGTGCACTTAAAACAGTTCTATATGTCATTATAAATTTAAACTTGTTTATGAAGTAAAATGGGGTTTTCAATAAATAAAGAAACTTTAAATACTAGAATTCCCAAGAGGGCGTCGAATAAATTACTACAACAAGGGTACGTCCAATCAAGGTTGGTGTCGTCCCACCTAAAATTTTGTGGCCGCCATCACGAATTGGTTGATCCATATGATATCAGTGTATCTCACTTAGTTATGGACCTTCGACGGTTAATACAGCAATAAGTTGAACTCCTCTCGGATTAACGTTAACCCGGATTAGAGTGTAAGGATTCCACAACAGGTGTTGCGCGCAAGAAAGGGGATGCTTACCCTTCTGATGCACCTGATCCCACTCCTGTTTTGTAAAGGAGTTTCTGGACTCCAAGCCTTTATTCCTTTTGCTTCGTTCTATTTTTTAGTTTGTTCTAATTTGTATTGTCTGTTTAATCTTTGCACTTTTGATCTCTCACATTGGTATTCTACACTGGACTCCCACCAGATAATGTAAACTATAGCATGGATTAATCTCACAAAAACCCTCGTCCTCAATTAACAGTCATTGATATAGGTATTGTAACCCTCTCTGGCAATAAAATGAGGACGATGTTTGCATCTAGTGGAATAACACAAATTTATGTCGTAACAATGAAGCAGAAAGTAAAATACGATTGTCTGATAAACTGTTGAATCAAATGTACATAACAGACCAATTGGAACACTTACTACCACTAGAAGTTAAAAACAACTTACAGAAATGAATCATGCCCCAAAGGGCGACAAGGGTTTAGAAATTTGGCATTTGGTTTTCCCGCCTGCGGGTAGAATCCCTGCTGAAGAGGCCTAAATTGTTTTGGCCGGATTATCAATATCCGTTCACCCCCATAGTAGCCAAGTTTGCGATAATGGGTTAATAGATCTCCCCAACCAGGAAGTAGATCTAATCAGAAAAACCGTTAATTGTTTGGGTTGAATGTATGAATTCTCAAATAACGTATTGGACGGGGGCATTTACGCAACGACTTGTTATGAGTATGAGTGGTCCGTAAGTGGTCACTTGCTTAAGCTAAATTCCCACCCTTACCCAAAGAGTTCTTAGTAGATATTCTGTGGCAAAACTAAGGCTGACACCCCATGCCTTTAATGTTTCATACTCAATTTCCATAAAACCGAGTTGTCACTGAGTGATATCCTTCTGAATGTTTTAAGTTATTCCTGATGGCAGTTTCCGAGATTATGGATCTCTTATTTTAAGGTATTATGACTATCATCTTGAAAATGAAGTTATGTGAATTTTCTTTTTAACAGGTTGCACTTTTACAGATGGGTATCAAACTTTCGACCAAATATGGGTGATCTATGTCCTCTGGATATTTAGATTGGCTCGGGACGAAAATTAGGTGGAAGAATAAAAAATAATAAAAACAGAAGAACATCAATTCGTCACCCGTCTTCTGTTGGGGGTGACATAACAAAATATTTTAAACAAATATCTTGATTGAAGTTTAAGGACGTTCTGGGTATTAATGTAGCAAATAGATATAAGGGCTTACTTATACAGATATTTTGGTGATGGATCAATCTCCACTTGTGAGTTATTTACAACACACATCTAGATCCGTCAAACTTTATGAATTTCTAGTTACATTGATGGACCAAATGAAATATACAGTTGATGACGAAAAGAACACCGATTAGCAAAACAAAAATATAACAGTCAGGGAATTTTACAAATCAAAATGTTGGAAATGATATACATTACAGTACACAAAAATTAGTAGGAGCATGGAACTCAGGTACGGATAAGCTTGTTATACAATGAACAATAAAAATGTTTCCCCTTCGAACGATGGAGACATATTGTTTTTGTCAAAATTCTCCTCCTCCTCCTCCTTCTCCTTCTCAGCGAATGGTGTCCTAGCTATAACTTTTTAAAATTTTGCATGAGGCCTTTGTTATTTGGTATGTGGCTAGAACATATTAAGTCAATGTGTCGCGTACCAAGGTTGTTTACCTTTGATCTTGACCTTTGACCTCAAGGTCAAATAGAGATTCATTAAGGCAATTTATTTTCCGGGCTATAACTTTTTTGCTTCAAAACCTAGGCCTTTGATATTTGGTATGCAGCTAAAACATATTAAGACGATGTGTCGGGTACCAAGGCTAGACCTTGAACTTGACCATTGACCTAAAGGTCATATAAATAGATTAAGAAAGCCAATTACTTGTCTGGGCTAGAACTTTTGTTTTCGTACTTAGGCCTTTGATATTTGGTATGTAGCTAGAAAAAATGAAGGTGTTGTGTTTAATGTTTGGTGACCTTTTACCTCAAGGTCAAATATCTGAAATATTTGCTGTTTGATATTTAAAAATTGGGATAATATACAACGATAATCTAGTGACCTGTGACCTCTTATGCATTTTTATCATGATTATAGCACAGTATAACTGGTTTCGCATGCAACATATTGAGTTGTTACCAAATGTCTTGTGATAGGAATTATAATTTGAAGGAGTGACATGTGTTTTAGTATTCTAAAGAAATTCCCCCTAGATATATTATGTGTAGCTGAAGCCATCCACCACACGTGCTACTACGATCAGTCAAAGAAGAGAGTCCGAGCATGAGAATTTAGCTTAATTGTGTTTTTTGACATTGTGTAAGGTCGTAAACGCGTCGTAAATGCAAACTTTACTAGTCTTGTAATGCGATGTCTACTTTTTCTGGATTGCTACTTATTCCCGTGCGGTCTAGATCTGATAGTTGGTCTAAAAAACTAAAGAAATTAAATAAGATTAATATACAGGTCTTGTTTAGTACACCTACTTGTAAGACTAGATATGTCTGATTGACGGACCTAAGGCAAATTCTTCTCGTATAACAGGACAAAAAAGCGAACTGCTTTAACGATCTAACCGATAATTATTTTTTACTGTAGTTTTTCACTAGATTTTACAGTATCTATTTCAAAACAGACGTCCTTTAAAGGCTATTAGACTATTTATCTGTTGCGCTTAACATTGTAAATTTCTATGATATTCGAAATTTGTTTAAAATGGGACACATTGTCTGTTTTTGTAACAAAATTATGATTATTAATTTGTATAGTATCAGAATTACGAAAAATATTTAAAAAAGTTTTGATGCAATTTATTCAGCAAAGAGTCAATGAGGATACAAAAGAACACATTATTGTAAGATTTTTTTATAATGTTATAAAATAACATTTATGAATCAGTTTATTCAAGTTATTGATAAAAGTCCCATTCGGATGTGTTTAAGTTAAATAGAATTTTAGTATTTCTACATAAGTTAGGGTGTGATAACCTGTTTTTATCAAATTTCTGCTGGTGCAACCAAACTGTAAAGTTATATCATTGGAGTGATGATATATAAACTTAGACAAATGTTAAGGGTCTCTTATCTTTGATTTTGTGATATTTTTAATTTTAATCCTATAGAAATATATTTATGATCTTCCAACCCTGAATTTTACCACATATGATTTGATATTTTAATATGTTAGGCTCTATAGTAAAGAATCTGCGATGCCCCAATGGAAATTGTTAGGATAGGCGATTATGCCTGGCCAAAGTTTAGTACCACCCTCTGATATTTAAGTCTTCAGGTTTTCGTGGTAAGTATATTTTCCAAAGTTCTAAAATTGCGCTCACTATTTGTTTTAATAACACATTTGCCAGCAATTCGTTTAAAATGTGAAATTGTTTATACACATTAACCACATAGCATATGAGTTTTCAAATAGAAAAATAAGAATATCCAATGTAAATTTTATCTTTATAAAGCAATGTAGACAACGTTAAAGTCATTAATCACATAGACATAGCAGAAATGGTACGGAACGTACAAAAATAAAACAAAACTACATTATAGCTCATGAAATATGAATGTTGCGGACAACGCTCTTGGATCACAGTATAAGATAATGTGGCTTACATCATAACAATCCCTTTAAGACAATTTATAAAGTCAAGATTTCTATCTTAATCTTACAGAGTTAATTATTATGGTCATCTAAAAATGCAGGTTGAACTAACTCTAACTCAAAATAGATTAAAATTTTACAGAGAGTTACATCTCTCCAACAGTTGCAGTTATTTATAGTCTGTATCAAGTTACTTGATCCGATCAGTCTTACCACAGAATTACTGTAAACGGGACGGGCGGCTCTCCCACTTCAAGTAATTCAGTGTTTTTCAATATTTCGTCCGGGGGATACTCAATGAAGTTTATCAAGAAAAGTGCTTCGTACGCAGTAAAATTAAGATATTTTCAATTGTTGTTTTTCTATTTTGTCAACAATCTGTCTGTTAAAAAAGAGAAATGCAAGGCACTATTTTTATGTAGTAAAAGAAAGATACGCACAGATCTTCTTATTTTCGTGTCTAATGAAGTTATATAAAGGAAGGATGCTGATCGTACCTTTCTGGCATATATTCCATATTTTGTCTTTGAAATGCGCTAATGGGCAGTTTGATCTGGTTTCCACATAAAAGGACGAAAATTACACATACTGAGACAAATAGAATAAATAAGGAAGTACAGTTTACAATGGATACACATACAGAAAGATGTATGCACTTAAGAACAGAGATGTTGTGAACCTTTGCAGTACTAAAAAGAAATATAAAGCGTCAATTACTACTGCTAAGAACGTTGCTATGTAAAAACCAAAAATTTATTTGAAGACGAAGGAAATGAACAGAAAGCTGAATTTAAACAATTACGTGTACGTGTTAGAAAACAATCAGGAGATGTAACATCACGCCCCAGTAAACTAAAATGGCATATTTTTTCAAGTTCATGGTCAGGTTACGCTGTAGCCTAAAAACCTTAAAATGTTGCTCTTTCTTCGTATCAGAAGAGCCGGAAAACTAGCATTAACTACCAAGGAGCAGAATAGACGGAAAAGTTCCTTGCAAGAAACTGTCGGCAAAGTAAAATAGTTATTTTGCATGCATGTCCAACCTGAAAGGTCTGTGCCAATAAATTAAAGAAATCTTAATTGTCGGTATGTATATTTAAATGATAAATTTTTGTTAAAGTGTGTTCCATACTTTGTTGTCGATATTTGATAGAGTTGTTCCTAAAAACTAGCTTTAACTACCAAGGAGCAGAACGAACGAAAAATTTCCTTGCAAGAAAATGTCGGAAAAGTAAATTAGTTATTTTTACATGCATGTCCGGTCTGCAAGTTCTGTGCCAATAAATGAAAGAAATCTTATTTGACGGTATGTATATTTAAATGATAAATTTTTGTTAAAGGTGTGTTCCATACTTTGTTACTTCGTTACTTTGTTGCCGATAGATGGATTTCTGACATTTAACCCCATTAACTTGACCCGAACATGTTTACATATTGACTCTAAGATACTCTCAAATTCTCTGAAAGTTTTGTCTAGACATTCATTGCATCTTTGATATAATTTCATTCTAGCTTGAGTAAAGGTTGGATCAATTGTGTTTTTTATTATGTATCAGAAACATGGAAACTTTTCCTTTTAGCTTAATCCTTAATCATTCAAGCTCGATCAATTTCTGTCCCGATACTCAACAGAGTATTTTGAAATGAAATTTCATGGTACTGTGACTTTTTCGCTAACATATTACTACTAACTTGAAAAAATGCTTTTGACAATGATTAGGTCATCAAGCAAATACTACCCGACAAGCCTTATTATAATGAATGGGGATCATAAACTATTAAGTACTCAGGAATGTTTTTACTTGAAGTCGTTAATGTTTAGACTCTTAGGCATATGTAGTAATAGTATTTGTGATGTTATAATTAGTAGAATCTGATCCTAAATATTGGGTTGGATTTGATCTTCAGGAAGTGTCGGTGGAGAATAATATGTTTTTACTTTATTGTTCCTTCACTAGATAACAATTCAGTTGCTTCGATTCCCTTTTTTACTAAAAAGTTTCAGTGCATGAAATCTAGATCAATGTATCTAATGATCTAAATGTGTCAGGGACAAACTTTTGATGTTCAACTGTATTTCTGAATTCTAATTTTTATTCTACCCCGATCTACACTAAAATACTTATTTTGATAATCAAAGCTTCAGATTTCGATGTGACGTGAATGTACACCTTCCCAAAACTAAGAAAAGTATCTATATTGTAGAAACACAGATGCCAACAAAAAAGAATATTTTGGAAATACAAATTATCGGAGCACAGAAACATATTTTAATACTCACAATATACGTAGGACTGAATAAAGATGACAACAACAATGACCACTGATAGATTAAGATAGAAATCTTCACTTTATAAAATGTCTAAAGGAAGTCTTATTATGAAAGCCTTGTCATCTTATTGCTTGATCAAAGAGCCCGTAACATTCATATTTGATGAGCTATAATGTAGTTCTTTTTTTTCAATTTTTACGTTCTGTGCCAATGCTGCTTTGTGTGTGTGATTAATGAGGTTAATGTTGTCACCATTTTTATAAAAAGAAAATTCACATTGGATATTTTCAGTGTTAACTACAAAAGACCTGTGAGTACATCATAATTTTTATTTAATATTTATCTTTACAATATTGACATCATATTTGACTATATAATTTATCGCCTTGTTGCAGTGCCTTTAATAGTAGACATATTCGTAACTGTTATAAATTCTACTTTATGGCCAAACTCCAGAAGAACATTCTAATTCTTATTCTGATTAAATAGATAAATTAAATAATACTTACCGCTGATTTGCCTATATCTTGCAGTTCAAACCCTAAACAAATTCGTCACGACAATTTATCCAAGAGAACTTATTTTAATAAAGCAAATCAGGACATCGGCAATTGTCCTTGTCTCAAAATAAATGTTTCTGTTCACAAAGTTATATTAAAATTTTATACACGACAAGAAATACGATTTCTGATTCCCTATTGAAAATTTTTCCATCCTTGGCGGGGACGTCCCTGTTCGTGTACATGTTTGCAAACAATTTTAAGAATTAAATGAATGTAATATTGAATGAACATAGGATTTCGTAACTATAAATGGATTAAAATACTACTAGTGTATATCTTAAATACAACGATAGCATTTTAAAGTTTAGTTGCACCTGCAGAAATTTGATGTCAATGAGATATCACACCCAAACTTTAATGGACTCTTAATAAAGCCTCGCATATTTAAACGCATCCGATTAGTACTTATCAGTTACTTGAATAAACTGATACATAAAACTTTTCTTATAGCATTATTAAAAGATCTGGAAAAATTTCTTCTTTGGGATGAACATTGATTTTCTGCTAAATGAATTACATTTAAACTTTTTGTTTTTAATATTTTGTATATTTTTGATACTATACGAAATAAAATTCATAATTTTGTTACAAAAACACAAAATTGTGTCCCAGTTAAAAAAGAGTTTCGGCTATCATAGACGTTTATGGTGTTAAGTTTAACAGAAATATAGAGAAATAGTACAGAAGCCACGTGTGTGAAACAAAAATGCCTTTTCGATTTTTGAATTTTTTTTATTTTTGGAAGATTAATGAAGTTAATAGACATTTGGGAGCCAAACTAACACTAAATTTACTCTGAAGCTTGTTTTCCTAGCTTAAAACAATCAAAAAAAAAAAAAGAGTACCATGCAATGTTTAGCACAAGAATATAATTTAATGGATGGCATAAGATATTTGGTGTTCGCTGTTTTCTATCTTACTATCTGCATCTGTACTGTAATAGAAAAATGCACAATTTTTTATCAAAAGAATTTTGAAAAAATTACCAGCTATTTCCTAATAGTAAAGAGATTGTGGTTAAAGTTCATGCTAAGGGTGAGTGTCTTTGTTTATCCACCCGAAGTTCGAACCTTTGACCTTGATATGACAATGTCACGAATGACAATTGGTATCTTCCCAATACAAATCCATTCCTATACCGTTTTGACTAACATCGATTGAAACTATATACCAGCTTAGACAACTGAGTAACACGATTGGTGCCGTGTTATTCAGCAGGAGCAGGAGTTGCTTACACTTCCGGAGCACTTGAACTCACCCTGGTTTTTGTAGGGTTCGTGTTACTACAGTTTTAGTTTAAAGTGAAGTGTCGTGTTGTCTATGTTTGTCTTTCGTTTTATTTTGTTGGCCATGGTCTTGTCTGTCTGGCCCATTTATTATCTTCGAATTCCTTTTAACTCGTGTTATCAACACAACATTTTCGCCAACATTTTTTAGTATAAATTTGTTTTTAAGGTTTTTAGACATACTGTCTGATTAGCCTGAAATAAAGAGCAATTCAGAGAAAATAGGCAGTGGTCTTGTCTTGTGCGATATAGTTTGACGTACTACTTGTTTTTTTTACCCTTTTGAACTGGTCTCGAGTGTAGGTTTGAAATTTCATACAATCATTCAGAAACACAGAATGTAAACAGTTAGTTGTTCGAATAATAAAAAAAAAAAGTTTTTCCTATGTTCGTTAATGTGTTGCATGTATTTCATTGCAGGGCTACATATATACCAACCTAAAAATGTCGAAAGCGAATCGTGATAACTGGTCTAATTGGTACGAGTTTGCTTTTTCGTGCATTGGCGCTATAGTTGGACTAGTGAATGTTTGGAGATTCCCATACATTTGTTTTAAAAACGGAGGAGGTAAAAGTTGACGATTTGTAATAAGAGATACAATCAAATAAATATCTCATGCAGTTCAGTTGTCAAAACGAGGCTGCTTTGCAATGCACACACATAATCGGATAAACGATATACGTGTATATAATACACGTTACACTATAGTCATGGTACACATTTGTAGGAATAAGCAATACACAATTAAATATCGCCCGTGTACGATAATGGACCTTTAATAATTCAACACAGAATTACACAATATATACAATATTCTTCTATGATTATGAAATATGAAAAATAAATGATTATGAAAAAAAAAAGATCTTTTGTAAATAATTGATAAATTTTCAACAGTTTAAATTTGATCCTGAAAACAGTTTTACATTCAAGTGTATATGTATACGCATATATTGTAGAAATAAAGCTCTTGGTACAGAAGAAAAAAAAAATTGAAACATTGTTTAGAACAATAAATTCCTTTGATCATAGTTAATCAAATTATTCTGTTAGCGCTTTTAGTCGTAGTGGCTCTTCAGAGAGAGTAAAACGTTATCAAGTGGAAACGATTGTTGTTACGATAACGTCACAGAATCGTTCAGTGCTAGTTAAAGTAATTTTGTATTGAGATTCGGATTGAAACTTTTGATAAAATAGTCTTCTTTTGCATTTTCTGAGATTGCGGATTATGCACTAATATTGTTGAAGGCGAGATAAAAACATTCAAGAGTGGACAAACTCTTTCAACATTCCTTTATTTTTCATTAAACAGGTGTTTAATCACATTGTTTGCTTTAATAGTTAAAAGAATTAAAGATAATTTTCATATTTTATAATTTCGTAAATATATACATGTAATAATGCTTCTTATTATTTACATTAAGGTATGAAATCTCGCTTAAACTTAGAAACTTCGCAAACATGGCGTGACATTCATGAGAATTCCTATAAAATCTCGATTTTTAACCTCTGTGTTCTTTTTAATTTTCCTTTTCATTTTTGATCTTGTAAAAATTACTGACATGGTTCTGTATAATCCTAATAATCGGCTTAGTTCGACATTTTATATTTGGATTTTTTGTTTCACAGGTGTAGTCGTAGGTATTTTAACTTTGGTTCAGAAAGAGGAATATCATCCCGAGTCCTCATTGAGGTTTTTAACTTCAGCTATCTTTCCTTAAATTCAAACAGAGGAATTTTATCTTCATCTGCAGATACGTCTTTTTCTTTTCATCAATTTCATAGTAATTTGTCTTGAGGATTAGGAACAATTGTGTTTTCAATTTCCACATCTGGTTCACATTCCTCCGGAGGAATCACGTTATCTTAATGGTCTACCGGCTTTAATTTTAGATTTATCCCATTAATCAATCTTAACTACCCTTAAATCTTGTGCATGGGATTTTGTGGTTAAGCCACCTCGTTGGTTAGAATTGTTTTCTTTTTTGTTCGATATTATTATATTTGTACATGTAATAATGTACATGTATGGTTCATGTTTTTTATTTCCGCGTAGATTTTGTATGAATTATGTAGGTTGATCGCACTATACCATCATAGATTACTTGCTGTTGTGCGTTCTATTAGCTGTGGTTTTCAACCAACGTAAGCACGAGAGAAGGCTAGGGCTTGGTCTTAATGGACGGGGCCTAAGTCTAGATTAACAATGCGTTTAATACAAACGTTTATTTAACGCTGCGCCAAGGATCCTACCGTCTGCTGAATCAAAGTAAAAAAAATACAATGATATTGAAGTTAAAAATAATACTATCCAACTGCAAAACAGTGTCAGTGGTCTAAATGAGGATTACTACTATTCGCTGTCATACATACTATTGAAAGTTAGTATAATAATAATAATAACATTGTGTAAAGCATTGACTATGGGAAATAGTAGCCTCGGTTGAATAAATAGTGCACTTCCCTTCTGCTCGTGCACTATTTCTTTAACCTCAGCTTCTATATCCGCATAGTCAATGCTTAAAATATAAAAATAGGAGATGTGGCATGATTGTCCATGAAACAGCCACCCACCAAATGACAGTAGAATTTAAACTTCTACATGTCCCATTATGGCCTTCAACAATGAACCAGAGTACATGACATAACGGAAGCTGTAAATGGTCCCGAAATACAAAGTGTGAAACTATACATAAAACACGACAATCGACCTAATCTAAAGCAAAAATGATGAACATTTAACAATAATGACTAATAAAACAACGACAATAACTGGACTACAGGTTCCTGGCTTGAGACAGGCACATTGATATGTGGCGGGGTTAAACCAGTTGGTGAACGCTGAACGCTCCCACTAACCTTGAACAGTAGTGAGGTTAAAGAAATAGTGCACGACCAGAAGGGAAGTGCACTATTTCCTCAACCGAGGCTACTATTTCTACTATTTCCCATAGTCAATGCTTTACACAATGTTATTATTATTATTATTATTATACTGAGGCTTCGATTCCACGAACTCCTCTACAAAACAGGAGTAGGATCAGGGTCTAAGAGGGTAAGCATCTCCTCTCGTGGAATCCTTAAATTCTAATCCGAGTTATCGCCAATCTGAGAAGAGGTCAACCTATTTTTTTTATTGCCGGTAACAGGTCAATATTTCCATACTTTTTAGATCGTTCAATCAAAGGTATCGCTATTTAAAAAATTGAAATGATGTGTCCGCAATTGGAGCATGCATCAAGGAAAGCGCGAACTTCTCTTACTGTAGAAGGAACTGACATTGTAATTATAGCCTGTTCCTATCCTTCTTCAATTTGAATTCCATTCTTTATATTTGAAACCATTAATAATTGGTCTTTTCTTGAATAAATTGGCATTTTTTAAATTTTTGCTTTCTCGAAAATTACTCGTTATTTAGTGTGGACCTATAAGACTTTATCTTAACAGGGAGAATTTTTTCGTTATCTATTTTCATATGACGGCATCGGTGTGACCAAAATCTATGTCTTTTAATGCAAACAAGTCTCTTTTTTTGTTGATCAATTGTCAAATTTTGTCTCTATGTTCTTTAGGTAGGTTAATTTCAGATTCAAAGTCGTAATCTACTTGGGCAATGAGACATTTTGAGTAAGCTGAAATTTAAAAAGTTTTTAAAATGGCAAATGTAATTTAACAACACAAAAATTGCCCGATTGTGGTTTAAATTCTTTTTTTTTGATAGTCTTACATCAGAAGTTATATGAATGTCCTCTCCTAATTATAAAAATTAATGTATTACAAAATACCAATATCAATTTGATGATCTGTTTGGCCATTTCGCCGATCTAAACTCGTCAGCATTGCTCCAGGTCAAAATGCTGGAAATCCGGTTAAAATACAAAACATTTAATAAGCACAAACAGCAGAGCCAAAACAATCTAAATAAACAGGAGACCAAACTAAGCTAAGTGTTACCTCGAATTAGAAGGAAGAGCCTTGGAAATTTATGGTAATTTTTTTTATCAATTTTCACGAAAAAATTAAAGGAATATATGTAATTAATCATAGCAGGATAAAAATTCTGTCTACTGGAATGCGAATGTCCTCGGGACTAAAATCCACCATCCAGCAGCAGTAACATACACTCAGTGGTAGTTATAAATGTATTAAAAATACCAATATCAATTTGATCAAGTGTCACAACCAAAGTCAAAGTACAAGCGGACTCCATTTAATATGAACCAAACACCACCTATGAATATTATAATTCATGTTTAATGCTACATAAAATGAATAAGACATCATGTTCTCATAATTTCATAGGTCTATTATTACACACCCCAAAACAATAAACGAATTGCCTTAAATACCTTGAAGATGCATTTTTGTCGCAATTTAGTATTTGAAGACCTTTACTTGATTTTCAAACTTTTAATGGAAAGGACTCGCACTTTCTTCCGTGTCCTTTAGTTTCCGATATGTTCCTTTATCTATTTAAATTAAACAAGAATTTATATTCCCTGCAAAATAAAAAAATAAAAGATTAAATCTCTTCATATCCGGTTTCTGGTTTCTGATTGGCAACTTCCGGATGCATGTCCGAAGAAAGCCAATTGATTTGTGACAAATTTAACTTCATTCCAAGAATAATAAATAATTTTATATTTTTATATCAAGAAATCAATTACTATTCTTTTTATTGCTAATGGAGACTCAGACCAAAATTTACCCAAAACTTTCCTTTTTAATCATTTTGCTTTTCAAAGAGGTTGCAACAATGAATTATGAAAAACAAAGCATGGAGTGAATAGTTGTACATAATTTATACTTTTTATTTACAGGAGCATTTTTGGTACCATACCTCTTGTTTATGATTATACTTGCAATGCCAGCCATGTTCATTGAGTTTTCTATCGCTCAGTATGCAAACCTAGGACCAGCAAAACTCTGGTTATGCTGCCCTTTATTCAAAGGTATTTATATGTTAGATAATAAAACACGTTCTTGCGAAAATAAAAATTTTTCAAGCATTTTATTAAATATAACGATAGATTACAATAAAAGAAAAGAAAAAAAAATCCAACTGCATGTGCTCTAGCCTGCGTTTCATGTACATAACACATTATAATTAATTTTAATAGCCTCGTATTAGCTCAAAATCAAGATATTCCAATATATCTAGCCGATCGAATCAAAAAAATCTTGTACTTGTGTTTGATTGGCACCGTTATGAAGCTTCAAATAGTTGATCAGCTTCTAAAGTTAAAACAAATGAGTATTGTGTCTTCCTCGGAAGACACATGTCACCTGTTCCCACATAAAGGAAAATAAGCAAAAAGGAAGTGGACACGATCACGTTAACGAAACATATCTCCTAAATGGGGTCTAATATCAGAAAGCTAACGCGAGATTGTTCCACAATTTTTTAACATTACATCAACAGAAAAATACCCGCCAAAAAGGAAGAGGTACAGCGTTGGTTTCGAGAATGTCTTATATGAATCACAGTTATCCATACTGATGATCTGTGCCAAAGAGGTAGCCTATCTTATAACTGGTATGAACAATGCGACGTAAATTTTGTGAAAGTTCAATGTTCGACATTTACCAATGTGCCGAGTGATTGGATAAATAAAATTAAATATTGTTATTTGTATTTGTACCGGATTTTAAAATTTCTCCAGTTTAATTCTTTAAATTAAGTAAATTTTCACCGTTTATAATACAATTTAATTGCATACATCTAAAGGAGGTTTGGGGGTTTAAATAAAAATCGATAGATTTGTTTTATACTTTGTCAAACGATAACCTTTATTGTGCTGTTCAAAAAATTACAATCAAATGTCTATGTCACGGTACTCATTTTTAAGCAACGGTTTGTACAAAATAATTCATTTTCTATTGATTATATAGGGAAAAACTTCATTTTCAATACAAAGAGCACATAAAACGATATAATTTTTAAATGAAATAGGTAAAGGTAGCTTTTTTCATATATTATCATAAAATAAAAAAATAAGGATCACCGATCTCGTTTTCTTGCTACATTCATAAATCTATAATTCTATAGTGAAATCCTTTATAAATTGAGTTATTGGCGTTACCTCCCCTGTCAATGTTTAATTCGTTAGATTTTGAAAATCACTTTATCCTCTGCATAAAACTGAATATGTCTTTAAATTGAATTACAATATGTTTATTCAGTTATAATTTCGTATTTTCTTTCTGAAATTAATATTTGTATTTATAGAACAAGTCAATACCACAAGTTTGCGATCCAAGATGGCAGAAGACACCCGAACCTCCTTAAATAATTTTCATAGAAGATTTTATGAAATTCCAATTAAGTCTTAGTTACCTATAAAACTCCTATTGATTCTGTACAGATCCGATTTTTCTCGCCAAATTAAACAAAATTACAAATTCATTGACCTAGCACTTTGTTTCCTTTTCTTGTTCCTTATTTATTTTCTACCTGCATTTAATAAACAAATCTTTGAACTAAATAATTCTTAAACCAAGTGACCTGTCTCCCTAAGTTTTCGACCATTTGTTTTTTGATTGGAGAGGAGACTTTTGTTTCTATCAGCAATTTCTGTTCTGTCGCTTCCAGGGCCCTATGCCGCCTGCAGTGAATGCAAGAATTTTCGTTCCAATAATATGTTCAGAGGACTACATTTTTAGGTAGTTTTATTCATTCCAATGTGCACCACAGCTAATTATAATTTTCAGGCAAATCTCCTCAGCCCTCCATTAAATATTTCTGTTTCCCATGTCACTGTTTTCTTGAGTCCATTCCCATAGATGCATTGGTCATGAAGTTGTGTAACATGCATGTTAAGTATTTAGTTTTATATTTTATGTCGGCATTTTTATTAGAAAATAATCGGCACTAAATATATTTGATAATGACTTATTTGATAATCTGCACGAAGTATATTTAATAATAACTTAATATATTCAGGTATAGGATACGGCATGATTCTTCTGTCATGGATAACGTATACCTACTATAGTACAATTATAACGTGGACATTGTTTTACTTTGGAAACTCATTTCTCAGTCCTTTGCCTTGGAGTTCATGTAATAACACGTGGAATACAGAGACCTGTTTTGTTAAGAAGTTTTCTCTCGATGATACTCAAAGCGTAACAACAAATCTGACTAGCTTTGGTATACTCAACAGAACAATAGATATTTCCTCTAGTTCGCAGGAATTCTGGGAGTGAGTTTGATATGCTTACATCATATACTATATAGTTATAAGGATCAAATATATTTTTCTTGAACTTCCATTGAAACTGAAATGTAATAATGAAGGTCGATCCAGAAAAACGCTTCGTATGGAATGAAATTAAGGCATTAACAATCGTTAATATTTTATTTTGTCAACAGCTTTTTTATAAGAGAAAAAATGCAAGGCAATATTTTTAAAGAACTTGTTTCCTGCCCCACGATAATTTAGTGGACTAAAGCAACAAAGCGAAATTATGCAGTGCACTCCCCAGAAAAGATGTGGATTTTGCCTTTCTGGCACATACTCCATATTTTTTTTTGAAATAATATAAGCTGAAATATTGTAGTTAAAATCTACTATACAATTAATACAAATCACTAACACTTAACGTTAACATCAGTGATAACGTAAATATGGCGTCATATTTAAGCTGCAAAATGGAAAATTGTATATTTGAGCAATTGTCGGCAACATTTTTTACTTTTTTCCGACAGGCTATGCAAAAAATCTTCTTCATTCAGCTTGCTAGAATGTTTTGAAATAAGGTGTTTATAAATGCAAGCACTTCAAAATCAAATGTTTATTTATTTCAGACACAGAGTTCTTGGCCTGACAGACAGTATAAATGAGACAGGAAATTTAAAGTGGGAACTTGTGGTTTGTTCCCTTTGTACATGGATAGTTGCTGTCGTAGTTCTTATTAAAGGCATAAAGACGTCTGGAAAGGTAGGAAACTGATAATGCATAAAAAGTGTTTAATCATAATTGCAAAAATTGAGACATGTGATGAAGAAGTTAGTTCAACAACTAAAAATCATAGTAAAGAATGACTTGAAGCCAAATAAAATGGTCAAGGATCGAAGCTTGTACATCAACTTAAAATGAATCATATCATTTATTTTCTTATAATTCAGGTTTTTTTATAAACTGATATTTGAAGTATACAACGAGAAATGTATATTTATTACTATGTCCTAAAGTAGATATTCGCATTTGATTGGTTTATCCTTTGACAAGATAAATTGGGGCATTTCTATCGGCCGGTCTTTAAAAGTCTCGAACATACAAAATACAAAATGAAATTGATCATCAAAGAAACAAGATTCATAACACTATATATTGCTTATCAACTCTAGTTATTTATTTTCAAAATTACAATAAGCTCGCCAGAGGCTCGTTTATTTTTATTAAGAATTCAGTAACTTATAAATAAACACGGGAGGTGTTAGAGCAGTTCATATCTGAGTCAGATTCTATCTTTGTTTAGGGCTCTTATTGAAACATCAAGATTTGGAACTTGCAGCAGTTGCCTGTTAAGAGTTTGCGCTCTTTAATTCATTAACATTTAATTTTCTCACTTGACATGCAACACGGAAGCATTTTAACAAAAATATGCCGAAATTATTTTCAATACAATGAAAACATTTTATTGTAGTTGTATTTTATTTTAGTTTATGTATTTTGCCTCTACACTTCCTTACCTGTTCTTGATTATACTACTGGTACGAAGTTTACTTTTACCCGGGGCGACAGATGGTGTCAAGTATTTCTTTATTCCGAAGTGGATGGATCTTTTGAAATTTTCGGTAATAATTAATTGCTACGCATTACGTTTTCTTAAATGTCTTTTCTCTTGAACATACATGTACATCATTTTGAAGAATATTACAACTACAAACGTTAATGAAGAAAATAGTAGCCTTAAGATCCAAATTTGGTAAGATTTAATATTTAAATTTTATATGTTCGAATCCATTGATAAGAAAGTAATCGTAGTGTTGGAGCTCTTATATTTTGAAGGTTTGGAGAGACGCCGCTGTTCAAGTGTTTTACTCTGCGAGTCTTGGTACAGGTGAACTGTTAACATTAGCAAGTCATAACTCATTCAAAAACAACTGTCATAGGTACGTGTTTGTTTTTTACTTTTGGTAAGTAGGTTAGATGTTTTATATAATGTTTGAAACACTCAAATATTACAACTATTCAATTTACATTGCTCTGAACTAGTTGCAATGGAAGCTAATATTCTTTCACATGTGTTAGTCCCTTAAAACAACCACTGGCAAATGCCGAGTAGCCAGTTTTTCGATACATATACAAGCTTTCATTTTCTTTCCAACTGAAAATTTTGTACTTATATATAAAAGAGGAAGCAAGGGAGAACCAAAAGATGATCTGAAAAGAATAAGTCAAGTGTCAAGGCCTTGTCGCTTCATATCATGAATTATGACACCCCAGAAAATAGCAAATAACACAGAACGACAACCTGATGGTGAATTCAACAAGTCTGGAAAGATAAAATAATTGCCGTTATTCTCATGGTCTTTAGTCTTGTATAGAAAGTATAAAAATAAGAAAAACCTTTCATGCTCGTGATGCCGAAACGAGAATCGATGCTATCAGCCAAGGATCATCATACATTTTGCAGTCAAGGCGATCACGCCCAATCATGTACGATGCAACAAGGTTGATCGACTGTCCTCCTGATAGCAATTATTTTTGAGAATGCCGTTGACAACTTTTAATCACCAACCAGTGAAGAACAATATACACTTTCAACGTAAGTTGAATTTCTCAGTGACAAAAATCTCCATCAACTTAAAGCAAATACAGAGGGGTATAAGGAAAGCTAATATTATTCCTGAGAATGTCTGCAATGAAGTAAGGTCCATAAGTACCTGATTTTTTAGCGCAATTCACGGTTTGTTTTTCATTTCAGTTTTTTGGTTGTCCATTTTGACCGATTTTTAAAGTGTGCTTTATTGCTGTTTGTCACAACATTCTCCAAGGTTAGGTGGGGGGAGGTAAACACGCCACATACTAATGTGCCTGTCCCAAGCAAGGAACCTGTAGTCCAGTGGCTGTCTTTGCTGAATTAGTCATTTATTGTTAAAAGGAATTCGATGATACCAAAGGGGCAGACAGAAATCGTAAGTCGGAAGACAGACAAGACCATGGCCAACAAAATGAAACGAAAGACAAACATATAACATACAACACTACACAGAAAACTAAAGCTGGAGTAACACGAACCCTACAAAAACCAGGGTGACTTTAGGTGCTCCGGAAGGGAAAGCAACTCCTGATCCACTGTTATTCGTTCACCATTTTTTCAATAGGTTAGGTCGATTGTCGTGTTTTATGAATAGTTTTGCATTTTGTGTTTCGGGACTGTCTCAATGACAATCATGCCACATCTGTTATTTTAAAAAGATTAAGCTATGTTGTCAAATTTATTTGAAAGGTAATAGAAAGGGCTAAGCCTTCCTGTACATAAACCCCTGTAGTGAAAATTTTGGTATACTCATTTGTTTTAAACTTTTATTTTTTGTCAAATGTAACAGCTTTGACCACTCGTGATACTTTAGTTTATGACTTGAAATAAAATGACACAATTTTCAGCGAATCTTGAAATGGCAAAACAAAAAAGTACAAAGCCAATAATATCTGATGAAAGTTATTTACTCGTTGCGTTGTTTTCAGAGATGCCATAGTTCTCCCATTTATTGATGCATTTACAAGTTTGTTAGCTGGCTCAGTTGTATTCGCAGCACTTGGTTATGCTGCAGCAGCCTCC
Organism: Geukensia granosissima; assembly: GCA_032357055.1. Classification (NCBI taxonomy): domain Eukaryota; kingdom Metazoa; phylum Mollusca; class Bivalvia; order Mytilida; family Mytilidae; genus Geukensia; species Geukensia granosissima. Next base: position 3,369 of record JAULBM010292960.1, on the reverse strand, counting down.
AATACTAACATTGATTCGGTGGTAGCGCAAGGTAAGTAATAAGATATCATTGTACTCTTGTATAAAATATTATGATACTTTTTTATTGCAATATCATTGTACTCTGTGGAATATTTAATAATATAATAATGCTTGAACAAGTTTGTTCACATACTCTTTTCATGTAAAGAAGTTGTTACATAAATAAATGGTACAACATAAACAAAATGATGTTAAGGAGTTGATACATACATTAAATGGTATACCATATACAACAATGATGTGAAGGAGTTGTTACGTACGATTAATGGTACAACATACACAACGATGATGTAAAGGAGTTGTTCCATACAAATAATGGTACATCATACACAATTATGATGTAAAGGAGTTATTTTGATCTTTTAATGGTATAAGCTTTTCAAGGGGAATGGAATTTCACCCTTGTTGAAGGCCTTGTGCAGACTTAAAATTGTAAATTTCCTGTTTTTCCTGGGGTTGGAGTGAAGTCCCTTTGTCATTTAACCCATATCTTCCCATTTTCGTATCATACCCAAAATGGTGATAAAAATCCAGAATGCTTAAATCCAGAAAAGCGCTTTAAACGCAGCTACATTTGGATTTGCAATTCACTTATGTAAGATGTGAATCGTGTCTCTCTGGCATGTATTCCATATTCTGTCTTTTAAATATTAGATACCTATCATTATATAATATATAAAACAAGCAATTATACAGTTCTACATTTACAGTGGGAAAAAATATATTAGGAAAGATGAAAAAGTAATATATATTATAATATAACAATGTATTAGTAAACAATCCATTATTAAAGTGTTTTATAAGTTATTTTTAAAATAGTCCCTATCATTAGCATCCTTCTCATGTTATATTGTGTAGAACAGAAGAATCACCCAAACTACCTGTTTTTTACACGCGGTCTTTGCTTTTAGAAACTTCAAACAAAGCTCCACATGGAGCAAACGGAGCTTCAGGTAACAAATGGAACTTCGTTTCAAACTGATCACACTGATTTACTATTAACTTTATTTCACATTAAAAAAGAAAGACAAAATGTACCGATTATTTCACTTTATGGAAGGATTGTTGTCTCTCTAACTGAATTATGTTATCTGTAGGGCCAGGCATTGCGTTTCTGGTGTACCCAGATGCCCTTGCGACGTTGCCGGTACCGCAACTATGGTCGTCTCTATTCTTCTTGCTTTTATTCACGATTGGAATTAACACTGAGGTAAGAAATACACCAAAAAGTATCGAAAACGTATACAGAATTCGTATATGTGCAAAAAGAACACCGATATTAACAAATCTCCTTATTATTTCGGACAAAGACATTACCAGTCTCTTATAATTGTAGGTAATGATAAAACACCGATAAAAGAACGATGGCTAATGTAAATAAAATACATTGAAACACTTTTCAAATGAACAATTCAACATAAATAAGCGACTCTGCAAATTTTTCCAACCTTTAATTTGTTAAAAGTGTTATCAAGTCTTTTAAAATTCATGTCTTGTTTTATAGATTGTATTAATACAAGTTACTAGTGTGGGAATATTCGATACCTTTCCGAGGTTAGCCAGTACTTCGCAGACTCTTGTGACTATTGGGTAATGCGTTGTTGGGTTTACTTCAAGTCTGATTTATTTAACTGGGGTAAGACTAATATAAGAGCCACAGATACATAATTTATCGCAGTTAACTTCCTGAATATTCCACCCTTATGTTGATATTATTTTGAGCCTTAAATTTACTGACAGTAACAGTAGACCATGATAGCAGTTAACAAATATCTTATCCAAATTTTACAGCAACCTAAATCAGTAACAACATAATCCATTATCATTTACAGTTATATTCTTAGGATTGTTATACTTGTGAGGGCAACCCTTTCAAATTATTTGAATGCCTTCTATTTACTAAACGCCTTCAAAGCAGTTAAGCAGATATTTTACGCAATTATTAAAAACGTTGGCGTAGAAACTGAAAAAAAAAATTATTGTAAATACTGGCCTCAGGTCTTCTCGTACATTGTTATTACAAGAAACTGAAATAGAGGTGACGAAAAAGTGTTTGTATAACGTAAACGTGAAGTGCTATTTTTATACGAACAGTGATTACTACTTAAGTTAGGAGAGAAAGCCTACATTTTATATACTCATTTGAAAGGTCATGCCAACATCATTCCATTGATACCTTATTTATAGGTCATTCTACAGTTATGGCGATGTCAGAGCTCTCGAAAACATACTTACCTTAAATAACCTAAATTTAAAAAAATGAAGGTGGTACTAAAGTTTGGCCTGGCATATAAAGTCTTTTATAAAAATTTTTCGTGAAATCATCTAAAATAATTGAGTATAACCCAAATACATAAAAGAAATCCATATGTGGTTGGGTCTGGTAGGGTGGGGTGAAAGGTAAGTCGACATATCTCACGGGCTAGTATAACATCGCCACAACTTAAAAACTTTGCAATTGAACGAAAATATTGCACATTAATTCGATTTCAAACAAATGGCGTCTACATAATTGGTTCTGTTAACATTAAGCCGTTTTTAAGCCATTTTACTCTTCCCCAAACACCTGATTTGACGTATATCTGCGGGTTTGACGAATAAGATAGAATACTTGTAATTATATTTAAAAGTTTCAAATTTTGTCTTGCCATAGTGTCTTTAAGGAATTTTTTATCGTTTTTTTCAAATTTTAATTGAGCTTTTTAATGATTAATATTATAAAAGTCGCTGCTGATTACCTTTTTCAGGGTGGTATGTACATCCTTCAGTTAATTGACTGGTACTCATCAGGTCTTCCGCGAATGTTTCTTGTGTTGATAGAGATGACTGTCATCGTTTACATTTATGGTATTTTTTTAGTATATTAGAACATATTATAATACCACCAAAATAATGCTATATATTCAATATAACTTAAAAATGATTGACGTAATCAAACTTTCTTCCTTTCCCTCGAGGAAAATGGAAGAAGATTTGTTTTCCTCTTTACTTAATTTAAATTGTCGTTGAGCATATTTATCACAAATAATTAAGGATACTAATATCACAGACAACACAATTCGACTAGAGGAAATACTACAGGTGTCACTAGTAGAGCAGAAACAACTGGGTTCTGATTAAAAAAAAAATAAAAAAAACACCTCAAAGTGCTTCACCTTTTTTCGTATGCTGTTAAATTTTGAGGTGAGGAAAAAATTAGATCAACAGTTAGGGTAATGCTGAAATAAAAATGGCCATCAGACGTCCTTAAAAAACAAATCCGATTTATCTGAATTTTGTTGGCCATGGTCTTGTCTGTCTTCCGACTTAACGATTTCTGTCTGCCCCTTTGGTATCTTCGAATTCCTT
>JAULBM010292949.1:0-15521 GCA_032357055.1 Geukensia granosissima | reverse complement strand
TAGATAAGTTGCATCAATCATAAGAGAAATAGTGTTAATGTTTACTTTATCAAGACTGTCATTTCTTACAGTTTTTGCCTAAAAGTTGGTATAAGAATTTGCGACATAGAAAATTTTGTTGTTTTCCATATAAAATTTTTTACTTTTGAACTTTAAGAACATGTTTTGTATTAAAATGCTTGTTTTATATTATATCGCAACTAACCATTATTGAAATTTTTGCAAAAAATATAGTGTAAATTTTTTCCACAAAGGATTTTTACTGTTAAGCATGTAAAATTTGTACTTGTGAATCCAAAATATAAGTATACAATCCCAGTTCACAGTTTATATTATATCGCGTCTTTTCAATATTAAAGTTCTTGCCTAAAAGTTAGTATAAATATTTGCGACAAGGAAATTTAGCTGTTTTGCACCAAAAATTTTTACTTTTGACCTTAACAAATGCAGTAAAAATCATGATTTATATTAGATCACAACTAACCAATATTGAAATTTTTGCAAAAAAAAGTGTAAATCTTTACAGCAAAGGATTTTTTACACTGTTTCTTAAATTCACAATTCTTTGTCTTATGTAAGGAGTCAGTCTGTTTAATTTTATAGGTGACATTTTTACTGACACCGACTATCGACTTGCGTATTGTTAGTAATGAATTGATCGGTAGAGTTATTAACGTCCTACATAACAAATTAATGCTCTCAGTCGAACGGTATGAAATTATCATTTTCAAAGCCGTCATTTGTTGATAAATAGACCAAGCTGTGATGTTCTATTTCTTGACTAGAGCTGTTTTAATTCTTCACTAGAGCTATTCTAATTCTTGACTAGAACTGTTCTAATTCTTGACCGGTGCTGTTCTACAAAAAAACTGCTATATACAGAGGTAGTAGAACTGTTCTATGACAGCTCTGTGACTGCTCTACGTCTGTTCTATGACGGCTCTACGCCTGTTCTAAGTTAACTTAGAACGGTTCTCATGACTGCTTTACATGAACGTTTTGGCGAGAGGTTAGAGGCGGTCGCATCTGTAACACAAAGGTTAAATTTAAAAACACTCAATATTTTTCTGGAAAAATTTTATTAGGCTAAAGTTTTTTTATCTTTCCAAATTATTATATAAATTGTATTAAAGCCGCACAGGAAGCTTCTTGAAACTTATTTTTGTCTGAGCATGTTTGCTAAATCCGTTATTCTTTCGAGAAATTGTTACATGTATGTAAGTACCGGAATTGTTCAAGTTATTATAATTGCAATGTTGTATTCAAATGTCATTTTGTAATTTGTCATTTCAATATATTAAAAAAACTTGATTTTGATTTTATCTTTTTATATACTTTTCTTCTAACAATCTTTTACAGTTCCTAAAACAGAATCTAACTGCTTTTAAGCCCGGTCTGTTTAAAAAAATAGTCTTAACACACTACCCGTGTTCCGAAAAAAATATTCTTTTAATTCCCAGTTGACACGGTTTTACAAGTCTTCGTTAGTAAACGTGTAAATCTGGTCAATCTAACCCGGTTTTCAGTCAGGGTCGCATATAATCGAATGAAAACAGTATAACAGACCATGTGGTCTGGTAAGCTGGTAAACGGATTAACAAAGCTATTAGTTTGTTTCCGGGTCCTTGTATAAAATTATTGTAAATTTAATTGTTCTTTTACGAATAAAATATGAGTCCCATCAGATAAAAATCAGCCTTATGCAAATAAGGATATGTACATGTATTACTTGTTTCAGATCAAAGCAAAACCATAGAAGTCACTTTTTGATCAATATTTTTTTTTGCAAAAGGCCTATCAGTACAGAATTTGTTCTTTTTCTTAGCACATAAATATTTCTAAGCTACAATACTCAAAATTCTGGCCAAAACACATCATGGAAGCAACAATTTGCATAAGGTCTGTCTCTATCTGACTTGACTCATATGTGTACCTATAACATCAGCTATAATTTATTGTACTTATTTGGACTAAAACACAGAACCATTTTGTATATGGGCTTTCGGTATTTTCTCCAGTGTCTTGCGATGTTTTATTATAGGTCTCGAAGTAACATTGTTATTCCACAATAATAACTGCAGTACAGTTTTCAACCAACCAATAAAATCAACTAACGTTCATTGACGAATGTTATACATGAGACACCAAATGACATCTGAATCTAAAATTTATTTGATCCCGTTGTCGGTAAAAATTTTTAATTGCTCAACATCTATTGTTTCTGATACATTTTAAAGTTCAAACGCTGGAGCAACCATTATAAAAAGAATGTTTCACAAATTTAAACATAAATATACTTATTTATGGCCTTCAGATTTCTAATCGGCGCTTAAGAGATAAGTGAAAAATGTCCATAGTTCCATACACCATCCAAAGCGATTATCATAACACCATATAGTGCTCGACCCCCCAAAAAAACCTTACCAAGATCACTGTACCGATCTATTGTCTTGCTATTACAAGAATTGTTGTCTAATATAATTTATGTCTATTTTGTATTTGCATTTTTGTTTTTTATTTGCTATATTTATGAATATATAAGTATGTGTACTATGGCTGTCATCTTGAGATATCTATATTATAAACGTAACTGTATGGAGAGGATTTAACAAGTTGAATTAACGTATATCCAATCAGATTGTTTTTTTTTTTTTTTTGACAATAAAATATGTTTCACCTTAATTAAGTTAAAGTATTCCAATATAAGCAAATTTGATCAAATCCGTTTAAAGTTTTAATGTTGTTAAGGCAATTATAAGACCTGGAACCTATGAGAGCATATGGCTACCATTTTTTTTCTCTTTTATATTGTTAGGAAGCACAGTATATAAAAATTCGGGTAATGAATAATTGCGCATGCGCTTTATGTCATTATAACCAAAATATTTCCTAAAATTGACATTTTAACTTTTTACTACCATTTGACTACTTCGTGTATCCTTGTTTTTCATAATCATGCAGCATTTACCAAATTAAGTATTAGTTTAAGTTTTTTATGTCTTCCGAATGATTTTCACTTTAAAGTTTTGATTTGTGGGGCCGCATTTTGTTTTTTTAACCTTACTGAAATATCTTTCAAGTTAAACAACACAGGTTTAAAAAAATAACAATAATAATAAAATAATCTTCTAACTTTTGGGGCATCGTAAGGAACATGGTTTTTCTTTTGACTCAAGGCTTTAAAATAATGTTTTGACCTGCAAAAGCGATTTCAAGACCAGCTTGGAAGCTTCATAATGAACAAGTAGTTCCTCGCTGACTTGTCAGATTTTTAAAAAAGTTTTCTCATCAAGTCATTAATGTGACTTTGTCCCTTTGTTATTTAAAATGCTCAATAATTTGTAACTTTCAAAATGACTTTCATTAGATAAATACAACAAAATGTATGCACAGTTTCTTTTTTTTATTAATATACGTTTGTTTTACTTTATTTATTAATTATTAAATGGATTTATACACATACAGATACATTTCGGCAAAGTAATGAGAAATACTTTCAATGGGAAAATTATTAAGCTAAGATAAAGATTAAGATATATTAACAAAGTTGATTCACTTACCAGCATACTAGTCGACCAGCAATGGAGATGTGATACAACACAAGCTCGAATGTCCTTTAAAATACTGTAATTATCATAATCTATATATCATTGTGTCTCTTATTACGTTATAATCCATATATCCGCGTACTTCAAAATCTATAATAACATCTCTCATTAATTTATCAGTGTCTTACATAATCCTATTTTTATACAAAAAGACAAAGATCTGAATTAAATAATACGCTGATATATAATTAATTCAGATCCTCCATTTTACATGGATAACGGATTGAATCTAATCCCAAATGAAAAAGGTAGTAAATTGAAAAAAAGTTCAAGAGCACGGATAAAATATTTTTCATCAATGTGTGTGCCATAAAAGAAGACAAAAGCCATTTCACTGAAAACAAGGCAACATTTTTTCACTCATTCATTATATGACTTTAATGACAAAATTTTATGAACATTTTAATTTCGAATTAATACAAAATTTAGGGTCAAAATATCAAGGTCATTTGAGATATCTCAGTTCATCTATAAAGGAATTAAGAAATTTCACTATCTGTGTAAAATAAGGCCGATCTGAATGGCCAAAAGTAGTACAATTTTATCTTTGCTTTATTATGTGAATTTTTACTATATGCTTTTATGTGTATAATAATGTTTTATACCCTTTTTTCAACAAAACATCTAAAAAATTCGGAAACGATGATTTTTGCATGACCTTAATTTAAGAAAACTGTGACCATTTCCCAATCTGACGTGCGGATGGAGCACAAAATTACCTTTCGATGTATATGATGTATTAGGTATTATAATATAGCTGTTTATCATCCTTCCCTATCGCTATATCGACCTGTTGAACAGTTCAGTAAAAGTCGTATCGTAGCGAGCGCGTGCAAATGAATTCGACCCGAATATATCAGCGTTTGACCCGAATATATCAATCGATTCTCCCAAAGTTTCATCCAGTATTTTAAAGCATTTGTGACATCATCCTATTTTTTATTGCCATTTTTCAATAAAGTTTTATATGATCTTTCGTTTAACAAAAGACTTGTTTCTTGTAAACGTCGAAGAACACATGAAAAGTCCTCTTGAAAATTACGTCTTTCAGACTTCCTGATATCCTGCCGGGACTATTTTTTAAATCCCTGGGACGATTATGCAAAATAAAGTTTTTAAAACAGAACAACCAACAAAATGAAATGTAACCTACCTATATTTTATGAAATTTTATTGAAAACTGAAGCGGTAACCAAGTAATGCTACGTTTCCTCCGTCCAGCTGGCGTTGTTTACACAAATGACGTTGATGCTTAACTGTGACGCCATTGATAACTATTTCGGGGATTTTTTGTTTGATGATAAGTTTTTCTTTTCTATCTATATTAAACGTAGTGTATTAGACAAAAAAACCTTTTTGACGCATATACGATTATATTTCAATAATAAAGACAAAATCATGGTGCCGTGTGTTCGTAATTTATACTTATTTAGAATAGACTATTTTACTGCGTATTATTGACCCAAATGAGTATCTGCGGATAAATATCAAGACCAGCACATTATTTCCCGCACATAGTTGGGAGAAATTTGAATAAAAGCTTGATAATTTAAATATTTTATAAAAACTGAACGATGGTAAATTAGTTATCGGAATTTTGAACGCTGAGATATTTTAAAATAACATCCCCGCTCGCCAGAATATGAATCTTTGGGCTCGTTCGCTACGTTCACTCGCCGCAAAGATTTATATTCTGGCTCACGGGATGATATTTTGCGATATCTAGCTGTAAAAATCCCGATAACATATACATATCAGAAGATAGATATTATTTATTTAATCAACTCAATTCAAGAAAACTTTTTAAGTTGCAATTTGACCGCCTTGGTTCTGTAAATGCATGAAATATTTGCCACTAAGATTTTTTAATCGAAAAGCCTTTATCGTATATATTAAACTTGCTTTCATTATGACTTACTAGTGTAGTTAAGTTACTCTAATTTCCGCGGCTTGTTGATAGTATGACACCAAACTGAAGTACAACGGTTTCTCTGTGTTCCCAGGTTTGCTATCAATATGACGTACGATATGACACCAAACTGAAGTACAACGTTTTCTCTGTGTTTACAGGTTTGCTATCAATATGACGTACTTTGGTATTACTATGAAAGTTGGAAACTATGGTGGAGATATCTACCTAAATTATCTTCTGTCTACCTCAGCAGAACTTGTTGGCTTATTTATTTGTCTTGTCACAGTAGACCGACTTGGACGGAAGGTGGTCTTCAGTGCATCCATGTTTATATGTGGTGCAGGCTGTCTTTGTACGATATTCATATCTCTTTACGCTGATACTTGTAAGTTAAAAAATAAATTACATTTCGAAAGATTAAATTTTTCAGATGCAACATGTTATTCCTTTTGTAAGTTGGTAATACATAAAGAATACATGTACATTGCCTGAAAATTTATTTGTACGAACTTTAGAAACGGGGAACATGGCTTAGTTTTTTACCCGTTTCGCAGCAGGTACAAATGAATATGATATTTTCCGGCAATGTACATGTATATTGTTTTTAATCCTGTATTTCTTCATGGTCTTAAAAGCTGAATAAATGGATGCTTTTCTTTCTTAAATATCTTTCAATCGTTTTAACATTTCTACCTATCTTAAGAATGCGGACGTGTTTGTCAGCTGGTGTCCGAATTAAATGTTCTGCCTTGCTCATAATGCGTTGGGATAACAGAAGATAATATTATGCTTCTATACGAATACCACTTTGCAATATTCGTACACTCGTATTTGTATAAATAAACGCTTGATTGCAGGATAAATCCTGGTATACTCCAACATAAGCAAACAGAAGATTAAAACGTAAACTGTGTAGACTGGAGAAAGTGTAACATCATTAGTCTAACTATAATAGCTTGCACGTTTTATCCGAAATGAAATCAACTTCTCAAGTTTGTCAACAAATTGTGTTAAATATTCTGCATTTTACATCATTGTTCCGTTAAATTATAAATGAAACATCAGTGGAATTATATAATCGCTATATGGCAAGTATAATTCAACTTAACACGTATAAAAATGAATTGACATGACTTTGGTTTCCTTATCAACAGGCATTGTCCTAGTAACTGGGGGTTTATTATTTGTTTTGCAATATGAATTACAAAATCTCTACCATTTTATTCTGTTTTTTCTATAAATTTTTAGCCCTTCACTGGATAACCATAGCATTAGCCATGTTGGGAAAACTTTCCATTTCTGTTGCCTATTTGAATATTTTCTTGATGGTAGCAGAAAATTTTCCAACCGTTTTGAGATCATTTAGTTTAGGAATATGCAGTTGTATTGGTCGAATTGGGGCCGTGGTTTCTGCCTATGTTGGTGATTTGGTAAGTTATTTATGTCTGGCGTAAATCGATTTAATAATATTAAACTTATTTTGTGGCAGTTTAATATTTCAAACATATAGTACTAATTGTAGCAATACAATTTTTTATCAACTTTTATGGTTTCCACATTCCATTATTTTAGAAACTTATTTTCAGGTGTAATATTTCCATTTTTACTCAACCACCTCGATGGTGTTATCACTATATACGTAGAGCAAATCGTAAAAAACGATTGATTTTTGTAACCCGCGAATGTGATTTCTTTTGTAAATAAAAAGACAATCTTTTTCATATTCTTTTCGAATTTTTAAGTATGAAAGTAAAAAATGTATTAGTTTTACTCCAGTTAGCTACATACATTCACGACAAGCTAGGTGTACGTCGCTATTTATTGTCTATATAACAAATTCTTATGTTTATAGGCACAGTTGTCGTTGCACGATACAAAGTAGATAAACAGACAGAAAACGGCTGTCAAATCTTACTAAAGATTATTTTTTGTTATTTTATTTAGAAAAACTTAAAATAAGTTTGTCAGTTTACTGAAAGATTTGGAAATATTCTCACAAAGTAAGGCTTCATCCTTCAGAGGCTACAATTGATTTTTGTTGAATAGGCTCAAATTTAAGAAGGAAAAATGCAGGACGTTAAATTTCTTAGATTTGAATAGTGTGACATATTGAAAAAATCTAGACGCGCAATCGCATTGAAAAAAAAACGGAGTAAAATTTATTTTTTGGGAAAAGACAGGTAAAAGATACTTCCAAGCCCGGTATAACATCAGTATGTCACTCCGGCATTAGATGTGCATATTTACTACGATTTCCATATTTACCTTTAAATGAAGAGAAAAAATGTCAAATAGTCATTCAAAATATCGGAATAAAGCAACGAATGTCCTTAAACATACATATATTTAGTTGTTGTTGATCCAATTTAATATGTTTAAATGAAGTTCATTTATAAATTTTGCTACATGGTTATCGTATTACTACCATAGGCCACAGAAATAATTCGGCGCATGTGTATAGAAAGTAACAGTGTCCAAAATCACGTACTGTGTGATTAACAATCACATGTTGCATTGCAATGACTTTTTATTGAAAACTACTCTTTATCATTAAATTGAGATTTTCTTCAATAAGTTATCAACTCAGATATATTACTTACAATTTTGAATATTCATGATAATGTAGATATGAGAAAACACAAAATATTTGTTTATGGGTATGGTTGCTTAAAAGTGAATTCCTTCGAATGATACTGTCAAGTGTTATCTAGATTTCATATTTTTTATGTGATTGGTTATATTTTTGTGAGATGTTCTTCGTGGAAATGAATTTTCTTTCTTGTTGTGCTAATTGGTCGTCTTTCCGAATGTTTTTCTCGTCTGGGAACAAAAATCACATTCGCGGGTTACAAAAATCAACCGTTTTTACGATTCGCACTTTGGATATAGTGGTTATGGTTATTAAGGTCATGTTTGATTACAACGAATTCAAAACCAGTTTTCAAAATCGGTTTCATAAATCTTCCCATTGAAAACAAACGCTGAAACTAAAACCAGATTTGAAAACCCGTTCGATATATTGCATTTAAGGTCAACTAAAGTCAAAATATAGAAAAAAGACCGGCCTTTAGAATATAGATAATATCTTTTAATCTTCAATGAATTATCGTCTAAATCTGAGATTGCAGACGTCCATTTCTAATATAAAATAAGGTAAAAAATTTTGTTTTTGTCACAAATATTTTTGAAATGAAATTATTGATGATTTTTTTTGTATTGTGACTTGGAAAAAGTGTAATATATGTGCTATAAAAACATGTTAAATTGTTAGAATTGTTGGATGAGCATCATACGCAGGACAAGATATCAACGATTTTCTAAAATTCTATTTATTAACGGAAGGAAAAGTGTTAAATCTGGTTTTGCCTTGGTGATATTCGGGTGCACCTTAAATGAGACACACCAAAGTGTTAAATATTCCAATATGTATGAATTTTCAGATAAATCTTATCTAGCTTGCCATACAGTGAATATCATGTTATTAGTTTATAATAATATTTATAAGCATAATGCTTATTCAAACTCTGTGGATATTTTTGGAAATTTTCTTTCCAACATACAAGTAAAGGTGTTAACTGCTTCATTTCAAACTTTATTTTGATGACAAAAAATGTGTAATATGTATAAATTAACATTTTAACTGAGTCTTCAAATTAATTCTTATTAAATATAAAAACCTTGACAATATTTTTACACTTGTCTGTCTTTGTAAATCAGAGCAATCGAATCTTCTTTTATAAGATATATCTTAGCTCGCTTTACACGCCTTACACCCTAACCGAGACGTAAACTATCGTAATGTTGTAATGTTTCTCATTAAAATACCAAACTTCTGCTTAGCGTGGTCAAAGGTGGATCCAGACTTTTTGAAAGGGGGAGCAACTTGCCAACACATACGATCTGACTTTTGGCAAGGGTGACATGCCAATATATTCTCGCCTGTATGCAATACAAGTGCTTAAAATCATTTTTAAATTTTCAAAGGGGTCCTGGGTCCCCTGGATTCGTCCCTGATGGTAGCAGTCGATGGAATATGTATTCGTACAGGTTCATAACTGTTGATTAATTTCAATAGTCGTGATATTTCAGAGCGGATCAAACGGTGGAACCAAGGAGGGACCGAACATTAAAGTTAAAATATGTAAATGGATTTTCGACAAGTTTTTTGCTGACCCCGTTTTTTTACCAGAAAGTGTATTCAGCCTCAATATCCCCCCTTTCGGTAAATCTGGCACCGCCACAGTAGAGATGATCTTTTGTGTTGGAAATATAAGTAGGTCTGCTAAGCCCCATATTTGGACCAATAAGTCGTTGTGAAAATACTGTTTAATAACCATTTTTTAAATGATTCGTAACTTATATAATTGTCATTTTCGACGAAACAACAGGGCACATTTGACTATGTCTATTTCTGTAAAAATTCCAAGTGTTCGGGGGTTTTTTTTGTTCACTAAGGTATGCCGAAGATATTTTAACAAAACATTGTACTTTGTATTTTGCTCCCAGTTCCTAAAAATCTTTCATTGTGCAAAGTTTCTTAGTACAATGTATTTCACATTTCAAGCAATTTCTATGTGGGGGCCTGGTTGGGCGAGTGGTCTAGGTCGTTGATTTAAAATTACCTGTACAGATCACTGTAACCTATCCCCTATACGGCGTGAGATCGCGCCTGGGTTTATACCATACAAAAACAGGTTGCGTTAAACTTGCATCGCACGTGATAAGGTTTGTCAGTTACCTGCCCAAGGTTGGTGGTTCTCTCCGGCTACTCCGGCTTCCTCCACCAGTAAAACTGACCGCCGCGATATGAGTGAAATATTGTTAAAAGTGGCGTTAAACCCTATTCAAACAAACAAACAAACAAACAATTTCTATATGTACCATTCGACCGTTGTAGAACCAGTTAATAAACCCCAAAAGCTGTTGGATTGTCAAAACGTTGAATACAAACGATATAGAATAATATATACTTAGCCACTACCATTTTAGCCAAATTCTTGGGATAATAAAATGGCTTAACGACCCTGGTCCTTTATAAAAATTGCGGAAACTTGTTGTAATTTTTTTCGAATTTTGCAAATTTCTAAATGAATAGTAATATAGGCACTCTATATAATATAATAAGTTTTCAGACTTGTGCTGCACGTGAACAATATTACATGATCGATCGATAAACTTTACGTCAATAATGTACAGGTACATGTTCTGTCTAAAATATATTAATGTAACTGTGTAAACTTAATTTTACTGAAATTTAATATTGCGCGCGACGGGTAAACACATCCTGCCATCTTAAATCCAAGAAAATCCAGCTTCAGACCAAGATTCGTTGTTTTTCGAAACCGGTTTTGGATTAAAGTAATATAACATCCGGTTTCGGTTTCGTTGTAATCAAACACGACCTAAATGAACGGTGATATTTGCGGCAAGATCGTAGAGTGCATTTTTAATTCTTTCTATATGAGTGTATTTTTAATTCTTTCTATATGCGTGTATATAAACATTTCTGTAGATGCATGTAGTTTTTCCTATTGTCATTAAGGGTGTTTTGGTAGATACTGAATTCGGTGTTGCATTACCTCTGATAATATTTGGAGCGTTTGGGTTAATTGCTGGTTGTCTGTCACTATTTCTACCTGAAACTGGAAACCTGTCGCTGCCTCAAACAGTCGAGGAAGCAGAAAACATTAAACGGTGAGATCTTTTTAGTAAAATTAATGTGAAATGAAATGATTTGGGATAAAATGCAGAGAGACCGCACTCCAACCATGAGATAAAAACAGAGAATTTACAAATCTAGAGGTCTCCACAAGGCCTTCAACAAGGGTGGAATACCACTCCTTGGGAAAAGCTAAAATTTGCCTTATAGAAAATTGTTTATACGTACAATAATACTGCTCTTACCTGAATATTATTTTAAAAAATTACATTAAACGCAAAGACATTTCTATGACCACAATTAGGTCTTTATAAGGCAAACACTAACAACTATGAGAATAACTTGTTTTATGAATGAAATTATATGAAATAATGAGTAATACTTCTTTCTGTATGAAGCAGACAAAAGTAATAATCCCCTAGCTACGTGGTATTTACACAAACAGAATCGAAAACTAAATAACAGATGCCAATATAGTCGATCTCAGATTTAGAACGAATAGTGTTAAAATACAAAATACAGTTCCGTTCAGTGAACCTTAGTACTTAAAGAAATTTCAAACAGTGCTTTTAATGTCACAACTGGTGTTAAGCGAGGTTTCCAAAAAGTAAATATGACGTTCTTTGATTGGTGGCCCGTCGTGAAAGATGGACTTAAAACATTTTATGGTTTATAACAAAAGATGGCAAAGCTATAAAAATCGGTCTAGATAGAGGAGATTGGCAAATTTTTAAATCTCCAAATTTAGTTGAAAATCTTTAGTAACTTTTTTAGTATGTTTATACATATAGAAGTTTATTTGATGGAGCTATACGTTACGTTAGGCTTTTATCACTACGTGAATGTCAGTTTTATTGTTATAAGCTGAGATAATGAGCCGGTAAATGACAAACCTTATCAAATACATTACAAGTCCAGTGCACTCAATTTCAGTAACACAAAGTCATGTGCAAACTCAAGCTGTATTGGTGAGAAGCTTCAGTGTTACGAAGTCTTGACCACAAATGAGTAGCATGAATAAAGTAATAAAAGTGTGAATACGTGTGGTCCCAGCTTCTATAGTAACATTTGTAAAAACTTGATGA
The DNA here is from genome assembly GCA_032357055.1 of Geukensia granosissima. Lineage (NCBI taxonomy): Eukaryota > Metazoa > Mollusca > Bivalvia > Mytilida > Mytilidae > Geukensia > Geukensia granosissima. Next base: position 3,257 of record JAULBM010292949.1, on the reverse strand, counting down.
TAAGTCTTATAGTTTGTCAGCATTATGTTATTGTAGATTGGTTGCTGATTTTTCTAATAATCCACAGATATAATTGTGAATTTTCTAACTTACTCTATATATTTTCTTAATTTTAATTGATATTTTTCACATGGTTGATTTTTAAATTATGCAGTTTTAACTAAATAAGACAACATTTTCTTTGTCATAAACATCATCTTCATAATGTCAGGGGTCCCACGGACAAGTGTGGACACAGGACCCCTGACATTGTGACGATGCATAAACATGGGATTTTGGTCTATAAAGTAAAGCCTTACATTATATAATTTTAAATGTTTGCATTTGGATATGATATATTGTAGAAAACGTTCTAAAGAAGATAATTTGGCGAGACCGGAAACAGTCTGTGAAGATTAGTTGGCAAAATAAGACGAGAAATATTGTTGATTTACATAATTAGTCAGAATATAAAACTGGAGCGAAAGCTAATAGTTTTGTGTTAAGAAATACATGTAAATAAACTTACAAATAAACGCTTAAACACCCTGCCTCTTGGCATTTTTAGTAGGGATGAGCCGCTGAGGTTCTGGAACCTTTTCAGGCGTGGATATGTGTCAATATATGATGGCCTTAGACCTGTAGATGTCCGTAATTTATATTTTGGGTGTTTGTGTCATTGACAATCATATCACATCTCCTTTTCTATAGTCATCATTAGTGAAATCTCTTTCGGTAAGGCGCTGTACTAAGGAGTGGATTGTTTTTTAATTTTTGACAAGCTGTAGAAATTTTCAGGTTCAGTCAAATAAAGTGTGAGGCGGGATTAAACGTTTCTGAGTAGTCAACCTTCCTCTTACGTGGGACAGTGGTGTGAAAAAACGACATAAAAACGAACGTTAAAACTTACTGCATATGATTAAATTTTTGTAGTCGATATATAGAAACAAACAATAAGAAATACAACAAGAGACAACAAGATGCATCGACCTCGAAAAAGCACTCGGTATTTCGGACAGCTACTCCAAAATTTAAACACACTTGATAACAAACATTGTTCTCTTAGCTAAGATATCAATCAAAACACGTCCGGTGGGATTTAGTGCATAAATATTAAAAATAAAATAATTGAAAACAAGATTGTGTGCAAGTGCCAAAAGTTATAAGTATCGACAGCATGTAGGACAAAAAACGTAACAAAATATTGACTAAAATTAGTTTTGATGAAAACTTTTGAGCAGAAAGTCAATGTAGATTCCAAAGAGGACAATATTTAAAGATCTTAAATTAATCTTATAAAGATAACCTTGATAAGTTCTTTAAAGTAGGTCTGAAAAGATCTGAGTTTAAATTTACGAGTTTTATTTACCACATTTTCCATAAAAGTTAGGGTGTGATATCCCGTTTTAATCAATTCTATGTAGGTGAAGACAGAATGAAATCTTTATATTTACCAAAGAATTTAGTAAATGTTTTAACAAATTTATGGCAACGAAATTCTTGACATAATAACTTGCTGGAAAAACGAAGATTAAAGTTCATTAAAATCTGAAACATCACTGCATACACGGGCAAAACAGACAATTTGAGAAATATATACCGTATGAAAATGCAAAAGGGACGTCTCCGTCAAGGAAGGGATAATTTACAATAGGGTATGAGAAATCGTCTCCCTTTAGTTTTGTTATTTCCTTGTAAAACTGAAATAATTCACATCCAGAAAAGGACATCTACAGCTGTCATGATTAGCTTTGTTTAAAGTTAGTTCTGTATGGAAAATTGTAGTACGGGTTATTAATTGGAAAGATCTCTTAGCTAAGACATCAATCAAAACACGACCGATGGGATTCAGTCTAAAAAGATTAAAAATAAAATAAATAAAGACAAGATTGTGTGCAAGTGCCAAAAATTCACAAAGAAAATACACCTTACAGAACAGTTGTCAATGGTATAGGAACTGCAACAGAAAAAATATCTGAAATCGCTGAAAAAGAAATAGAAACTTTTGTGTCAAATACCCCAAGTAACATCAAAGACACGACGGATTTTTTAAATAAACCTTTGAAAATATAGCAACCTTTACCAGATAAAAGCATACTTTTTTTTGCTTCGACGTGGTGAAATTGTATCCGTCTATTCCTTGACTTGAAGGACTCAAAGCATGTGCATGAAAAGGCACTCTAGGCCAGGAAAGTGAAAAGTTTACCAACAAAAAATGTAATGGAAGTGATCAGGATTGTTCTTGAGGGAAACAACTTTAAACTCTTATAACAAGATTATGTACAGAATGAAGGGGTACGGGGCGCTGAATGGGACTCTTGTGGTTTTGTACAAAATTCAATTCTGTCATAACAAAATCGTTTTTGTCTTACAAAACTATGTGATACGGACTTGTTTTATGAAAACTTCAATTTTGTGATGACAAAATTCATTTTTGTAGACAAAATTCATTTTTGTAGACAAAATTCATTTTTGTCATGACAAAAGTCAATTTTGTCTAAAAGGTATGCAAATATAAACTTATTTGCATACAAAATTGACTTTTGTTACCCCCTGATATGGAATTAAAACACAAAAATCAATTTTGTGAGACAAGATTCAATTTTGTGAGACAAAACTGACATTTGTGAATTTTGTGAGACAAAATTCAATTTAGTGAGACAAAATTCAGTTTTGTGAGACAAAAGTCAATTTTGTCTCACAAAAGTCAATTTTGTCATTACAAAATTCAATTTTGTGTCACAGAAGTCAATTTTGTCATTACAAAAATTTTGTGAATTTTGTGAAGGCAAAATTGACTTTTGTGACAAAAATGACTTCTGTGACACAGAATTGACTCTTGTTGCACAAAACTGACTTTTGTGTTAAATGTTCACTTCTGTTTAACTAAACTCAATTTTGTCTACACAAAAATAAACACAAAATTGAATTTTGTGACAAAATCTCAGTTTTGTTTTCAAATTAGTTTACAGAATCCAAACTAAACTTATTTTGCATACAAAATTGACTTTTGTCACCCAATATTCAAATAAGGTAACAAAAGTAAAGTCTGTGTTACAAAAATGATTTTATTATGACAAAACTAACTTTTGTCCACTGAAAGATAATTTTGTATGACAAAATTTAAAGGATGAGGGTCATTAAGGCCCAGTTTTGGCCCAATAATTTGGCTAAAAATGAATAATTGGATAATATCTATTGTTTTATATTTTTTGTATTGAATAATGTCTATAAAAAGAAAATCCAACAGAATTTTTAGTTTAATTAGTTCTACAATG